>JAHBCN010004088.1:67567-85574 GCA_019359885.1 Listronotus oregonensis | reverse complement strand
CTGGCATCTATGGAATAAGCCAAAGAAAAGGTAATCTTAAGTCTCGGTCGCACGCCAGGGTTTTTCAAGGGGAAATCCCAAAAAGTTTTGCCCGTAGGATTAAAAAAAGGGGTAAAGGAAAAAATGTCAATAGATAGCCAAGCGCTGAACCTCGTTCCATAAAATTCTTCCAAACTGTCGGGACTTCGGCCCTGGAAAAGCCCAAAAACACGTGCCTGGGTACCCCCCGGGGCCATCCAGGTAACGAAGAGGCCGACGACCTCCAAAAAAGAGGATCACCGCGAATATGGCCGAGCCATTCTGCTATCCGGTCTCTTAAAGCATCTATTAAGAGTTGGGTAGACAGACGTTTCAAAGCTGGTGGGTCAAACACCGGGACAACGCAGGCAAAGCAGTTCATTAAGACCTCCGGGCCGACATCGGACCTACTGGCCACAGCCGAAAGGTCGTAAATGTAGGTCAACTAACAGGTCATTGTAAACTCAACAAACACCTGGAAAGAATGAACCTGGTGGAGGATGCCTGTTTTTCTCCGGAGGCTGAAAAACAGCCCTACATGGGGGGCCATTGCGAAGCACTATGGGGTTTGGGGTTTACTAGGCTTGGGATGGAGAAGCCAAAACCCCAAGTTATAAGGGCCCCGTGTCGGCTTTCTGTTAAAAGCGGGCTTAAATTACTCTAAAGAACGATGGAGGAACCAAATAAATCGGGGTTGCAGTGGTGGAGGTCTTTTTCGCCATCCCCGAAAAATAATCTAATCTAATCTAATCGTTTACCAAAATTGAGCTAAAAATTAGTTTCGACTGTTGGGTGTGGTTTTTTTGAATTACCCATGAGAGTTGGTATTAGCGATACAACAGGACGATTATTATTTGTCCAACCACAAAATTGCATACACCTAACATAATCTTCTGGTTGTAGGTGCTGCACGCTGTCATGGTATGAATATAGGTTTTGCTTGTGGAGCGTGTTGATTACTCTTTTCTGTGGAATGGCCAATTGAGTAGAAATTCTTCGTGAGCTGGTCGTTGCATCATCTTCTATCAAATTCAGAATATTTTCTACTTCTTCTAAACCTTTCCTAGTGGCCCCTTCAGATGTTATGTTAGTACTGTGCAGTGTTCGGTCTCGCAGGTTTGTTGTAAACTCTGATAAATACGTTTTGCCCGGATTCCTCCGGTGTGGAAATCATCGACGGTATTCTTGAACAGCAGCTGTAGCATTCCCTTCAAAGAGTAAAAAAAAACCATATTTGATATTTTAAATTTGAATAAATCTGTGGCATTTTATAAGACTTTAATTGTACAAACTCGAAAATAAAGGCGTTAAACACACGACCTGTCACTAACACATGTCAGACCAACAAAACGGACCAAACAATCGGTACCTACAGCAGTTGTGATAAGAAGTGGTAAACTATTTAAAACATTTTAATTATGCTATAATTTGAAAACAAATGAGAATCGGAAAGAAGATATGGTTTTTAAAAATTATTTTTACGTGTACAATACTCAACTGTAGTTTGGTGTGTTTCTCCCGACTCACCCTGTATATCTGACATAATAAAAAGAACACAAAAACGCTTTTAATCTATTGACTTTCCGCCTTCCTGGTTATGATAAACTAATCCAACAATTGTTTCATAAAAGTAGCATTTGTGCGCATCACATAAGTACTAGCAATAATTCTATCAAAATTTATTGTAAGTATCAGACACAAATAAAAATGTACTATTCCAAAAGCCCATGAAAATTTTGGTGATAATTTTCGAGATAAATTCCACTAGAATTCTTGTATGTCTAAAACGGTTCTAAAGTTATACAGTGTGACATAGAAGTTGCACCTACCCACAATATGCGAAGATATACCCATAATTTTTGTCGGTTAATTCTCTCAAAAAATGTAGTAAACGACAATTTATTTCAAAATATCAGACTTTTCAAATTTAACAAAACAATGATCAGTTTTTATGGGCTTTGCAGATTCATTGCTTGTCTAAATTTAATTTTGTGGCATTTAAAACACCTTTAGCAAAGCCTCCTGTGCGATCCTGTGTATCGTCAATTAAATAATTTAAACGAGGTAGAATAGTAGATCTACAAGAGGGTGAGATGTCATTTTGAGCAGGTTTAAAGAATCGTTAACCGGGATGCTACAACAGTGATGCGATGTTGGCAAGGGTGGTCTATACATCGTCCAGTACACGTCGTAAGGGCACTGGGATTTAAAAACACATATCGTTAAGAAGGGCTCTTAAAAGTTAGTGTTCCCTGGAGCCCGTTCCACAACAAAGAGCAATTGGACATGAGTGGAGGGTAGTTACGGGTCGACAGATATCCTTAAGATCGTTTATCGAAGAAATACAACGTATGGGCTACAATCGTCTTCGGCTTGTATTGTCATTGACTAATAGACATAAACAGCTACGTCTGGTATGACATCAAAACGGGCTTAATGGAATGAGAAATGGAATCGGGTCTTATTTAGTGACAAGTCCGATTTTGTTTGTGGGCTCATGATGGTCGTAGGAGAGTTCGTCGAAGACGTGGTGAGAGACGACAACAAACGACAATGCTTACTAAAAGCGTTATGGCATGGGGTGCCATAGCAATTGGAAGCAGAACACCTATAGTCTAACATTATTAATATGTTACAACCTGTTGCGTTGCCATACCTTCAACAACCGCAAAATCCAATTTTTCAGCAGGACAATGCTAGACCACACACAGCTGCAGTTACAAGAGACCTTCGACAAGCTAATGTTACTTTTCTTCCATGGCCTGCAAGGTCACCTGACCTATCGCCTATTGAATATGTATGGGACATGATGACCCTACCACAGGCAGATATTGATCATCTGATTTTCAGCATGCCACGAAGAGTTAAAAAATGTCAAAACATACATGGTGGCAAAACTCACTGCTAATTTTTTGAGAGTTTGGTTTAATTTTTCTTGTTGACAATGTTGACAAACATCAATTGGTACTCCTATTTGACCCAATCATTTTCCAAAATATTGATAAAATATACTTACATTTACTGGGTGTTGTAATTTCTATGTGTCATGTTAGAAAATATATTTATTAAACAAGAACTATAGATACCAAGGCCCCCTTCTTTTTTTTTAATAAAAAAAATTTGGTATAATATTTAAAAAAAAACTTTAATTGCTTTTAAAGCAATCTCTAGAAGACCTTTTAACTTAATAAAATCTGGTTATAAGGCTTGTTTCAGTATCGATTAATTTTAAATTATAAACAAATTCCCAATAAAGAGAAATGGAAAAATATATGTTAATAGCTAACTTCTGCACGCATTGTCTAATTACTGTGCAGAAAATGAACAACAAAAAAATAAGAAACTGGCCACGAAACCAAGAAAATTTTAACTTTTTTCTAAAATAAAAAAAAACATGATAGCTGATTTTAATTTGCCATTTTATTGACCTTCATGTGACTGTTTTTGGTTATTTAATTAAACCTCACCCGCTTTGTTATTTAAATAACTTGCTGACTAAAAAGTATGAACTTTACGTTAATTTCCTTTATTTCTTTCGCGTTAAATTCGATCTCGTCCAGTCTTTAACTGACTTCACAACAAGATGATTTTTAACAAACTTCATTTTACACATGTCGTTTTTTTTAATACCCTGCTGTCTGAATTATAATGATCCATATTTGATAAGGTTAAGCTAATTAAGTCCTAAAAAATCTAATTATGGCTAATTAGAAACTATTTCCATTATAAACTACTTATCTTGCATAAATAAGATGATTTTTAATAAAACTGGTCATTAAAAAAAATGCATGTGACTCACATAGAAGACTGACCCCTTGTAGAAATAGTTTTATTTTACAATAATTTATACAAAAATTTAGGAATCTATTATAAGCAACTGGTCAAAATAATTGTGATTGGTTATTTCACAACCATTATTACGCTTGAGCATTAGTGAATGTGTAATGATTAGCTGGTCAACATCGTCTTGGGGTAATTTATTCTAGGCCACCTCAAGCTCATGTAGAATTGCATTTAGTGCTTGCGAAAGATGGTTAAAATTTGATATTACTCTACCCATAATTTTTCTTACGTGTTCATTAAAAAATACATTACGATATCTCTAACGCCATAGTAAAAGTGGGCCATTATTATTCTGGTTACTTATGTAGTCGGCCATTATGTTGCCAAAAAATGGTATAAGATATTGTTCTTCAATCTCTGTAAATCAATTTACTATGTAACTGGAATTGAGTCGAGATATCAAAGCTGCGACGCATTCCTAAATAAGATATGACAAGTGTCTACCAACAATTTAAAGTGGGCGCTTTATTGTTCTCCCATTAAAACTTTCCCAGTGACCTTAGGGAGTCAAAAGAAGCTTGTTTCGGAAAATTGACATAAACGCTCAAAAACCGATAAAATCAGCTTTTCTATACGCTCTGCTTATAATATCATAGTTAATATAGTTGATCGCCAGAGGCGTCCTCATTCGTGCCGTATACAGTGCCATGTATACTTTCGTTTGACTTTATCGCTTTTCGGGCGGTTAAAAATCGGTGTTTTGAATTTTGACTATTTACTTAGGAAAAAAAATTAAATGAATTTTATATTTCTATCTTAACCATTTAAAAGCTAACTAATACCAAGTACCAATTACAGATGGTACCATATTGTACAAATTTGGTACGCTGAAACCACTTTCTTTTATTTTTGAAATATAAATAGCCAAAGGGTTAAAAATATATGGGGTATTCTATTTAAAATTAAAATGTTTGTGGCAACAGTAACCCTGTGTACAAGAAAATACTAAAAAAATAATTTTACTTAACCAGTTTTGTATTTTTTTTTGTGTCTAATAGTTTTTCCAAAAGTATCATGGTTTATTTTATATGGAACATCCTGTGAATAAAGACACATTTTTTTCCTGGGCGGCAAAAAAATATTGTCATCTAAAATGCATATTTTTGACAATACTTATTTAATGATGGATGCCATTCCTTTAAATTCATTTTTTGGCATAACTTTTTAAAAATCTCAAAACCGGTAATATTAGACCCTTGATACTAATTATACCTTGGGTATTTTTTTATGTAGTATCTAAAGCCGTCAGAAAATATGAGGTGTTTAAAATAATATAACAATTTTGTGCTGCGGCCAAATCGGACCTACATTCGTCTTTCTTTTAAAACCTGATGGTTTTGTAGCTAAAGAGACCAATACCAATTGTAATTAATGTTAACAGATATCCGACTGCGCCATGACTTCCGGAATAACCTGTAGATTACTAAAATAAAAAATCCAACCAATTTTTTTCAGGAAATTTTTTTAAACAATTATAAAAAAATGCCTTTTATTTGTTTTTTTTTTAATATAACAAAAAGTATTGACTATATCGCTTTAAGCCGGAGTCTCATGCGTCCGTTTTCCGACGATCCGATCATCTGAAAGTATTTTGATTTTATCCGACGTCGGATGAAATTAAATTAATTTTAATTTTGTACGATGTAGGACGTTTCTTTCTGGTCTTCTAACCTTATTTTATTTACTTTGTTGGGGATTTAATTTTATTGAATTTAAAATTTATAAAAAATTTTTAAAACTTTAAACCTGAATTTACCTCATACTCAACAACCACTTTCTCTTCTTCCATTAAGTAATATTTTAGTTCCGTTAGGTTATTATTTCCTCTTTTTTTCATTGCAGTTTCACAGGTTGACCTTTAAAATGCTCTTACTTTCTTTTCTTTTGACTGGATATCGGATCCGAAATTCGGATCAATGAGACATGCAAGGTTCCGACAAATTTTTTTTTAAATTTTCGTGCGTCGGATGATCGGAAATCGGACGCATGAGACTCCGGCTTTACTCATAAAAGACCGTTTGTAGATAATTCAAAAACCTACAAAATGGTTTTTTAAAAATCCCGATCCAACCATTTTTTACCGAGAAAAGCCGAAAAAACGCTTACAACAGACCTTTTTTCAAAAATTCGTTTCTTTGTTAATTTTCAACAAGGGCTGATTTTTTGGTCAATAACATATACTTTAAGCTACCGAAAGATGAAAATTGTCGCATTAATAGTTTTTATTCAATTGCACTGTAAACAAATTGTATTGTGCCGTGAATATGGGCAAATGGTCCGATTTGAATTAAAACGGCTTTTAAAGTTGAGATTAAAGCTACAAATTGTATATCTCAATTTATAAGTTTGAAGAACATTATTAAAATGTTGTATGGCGCGTCGAGCGAAATTTGCATACTCAACCGTCTCTCGCTTGTCTTCGCTAGTGTCCTATCCACGGTCGACTCAGTACTTCTCGGTTGGATTTTCCTCGACGCTGGGTCACAAGCATTTTATAATGTTCTCCAAACTTATATTAAAATGGGAATACAATTCGTAATCTCTAAACTTTAAAATTCAAATTGGACCATTTGCCCAATATTCACGACACTTGCAAGATAAGGGCCTAATTTGTTTATAGTGCGATTGAATAAAAACTATTAATGCGACAATTTTCATCTTTCGGCAGCTCAAAGTATATGTTATTGACCAAAAAATCAGCCCTTAATATTGAAAATTAACGGAAAGATACGAATTTTTGAAAAAAGGTCCGTTTTAAGCGTTTTTCCGGCTTTTCTCGGTGAAAAATGGTCGGATCGGGATTTTTTAAAAACTATTTTGTAGGCGTTTGAATTCTCTACAGACAGTTTTTTTGAGTAAAGTGATATAGCCAGTTCTTTTTGTTATATAAAAAAAACGAAAAGAAAGGCAATTTTTTTTATTAATTATTGGTTAAAAAAATTACCTGAAAAAATTGGTTGGATTTATGATTTTAGTAATCTACAGGTTATTTCGAAAGGCATGGGGCATGTTAACATTAATAACAAAAAAATCTATAATAATTGGACTAATAATGGGCCACCTTCTAAAACAAATATTTTGGGTTTTTTATTCCTGTCATTTCTTTATTCATTATTACGTTGGTTTTTAATAATATTGACCTTACACACAAAACTAACCACCGCACTAATTACCATAACCCACCTGATGATTGTATACTGTCCCTATAAAATCTTGGATCTGATGGACCGACACCAAATTCGCCTGGGTCATCTACCACGGGTATTTCATGAAACTTAACAGTTTGTGGGAATTCTTCTCCGTCCTTAAATTTATAATCTTCGTGATGGTGATTTATGTGGTTTTCATACCTCATTCCCTTATTGTCAATGGTAATGGTAGGTAGTCGGTGAATTTCATTCATAGGATTTATTCTTGAAAAAAATGATTCTGAAATGAGTGGTTCCGTGTCGGTTTTCTCTTCTTCATCATTTCAACTCAAAGTCATCTGAATCTTGGAAAAATTTCTAAAAAAAAATGTTTAATATTATATGTAAATTATTTAGAAACAAAAGTAATATGTAATATTATTTCATATGATGTTTTGAAGGTTATGGACTGGCCGAGAATCTCAGCAAATTATTTTAACATAATGCGAAAAAGATAGAACTACAACGGGCAAAAGATATATTATAATGATAATAATGATCATTGCCGTTTTAAAACGTCAATGGTATTTGCCACCTGAATTAGGTTACCTATGTTGCCCGTTGTAGCTCCATCTCTTCCGTACCTTTTTTATGTGAGTTTTACAGGGTTTGTGTAAAATATTTCTACAAGTTTTTGACATATTCGGGTTCTACATTTATCAGGGAGTACCCTGATAAATGTAGATACCATTACATTTTTTTTAACAAACCATAATCCGTACCAAAAATCGACAAGTAAGTATCCAAGCGAGAAATCAATATAAATAAACTATCCCAGAAGCCAAAGACCGTTCTAACAATAAGATAAAAGATTAAGTCCTCTCTTTTTCACCCCTAATCTATGAAAATAAACGAATCTATGAAGATAAAATTGTATCTACCTCTCTAAAGGAAAAGCCAAACTATTTACCAAACGATTTGCTGCCAATTCTACCCTTAATACTCCCGTTAATTTTCCTCTTTTAATAGTCTTAAAAAAGGTGGTCCTGAGTATGCACCCATCTAACCTTGTCTATGTCAAATCTTTAAAGGCATTGGAATTTTTCCGGAGAGCTGGAAAGTTGCACGTATGCAACTTGTCCCCAAGAAAGGATGTAAAACTCTCCTTTCTAGCTCTAGACCTACATCTCTTCTTTCAGTTGTTTGTAAGGTAATGGAAACATTTATTATTCACCAAAAGTAAAGAATTTGGAAAAATTTATATGACAAACAATACGGAATCCGTCACAAAAGATTAACATTTGATCTTCTTTCTTTCTCTTACACAACTGTAAAAATGGCCCTTGAGATTATCAGGTCGTTGCTCTTGACATATCCAAAGTTTTTATTAGGTCTGTCCTCTGGGCTCCTAAATAAACTTCCATTATACGGTTTAAAACCTAAACTTTGTTCTTGGCTCTCAAGTTTTCTTTCTAATCAACGTATATTAGTTGTTGTAGATGGTCATTATTCCAGCTTCCACCAAGTTAATGCTGGGTAACCCTAGGGCCCAGTACTGCTCAGATCTTCTTTCTTTCACAATTAATCCTATTCAAAGTTTTGCGAACAATAGTATCATCCACTCTTATATTTAATTTCCTAAGCCAGCCTTGTAAGCTTAATGTGGAAAAACAAGCGCGGGTCATTACATCCATAGCCACAGCAGGTTTAAAAAAACTTGGATTCCTTTTTCGACTCAGAAAGTATTTTTTTTTCTTTTATTCTGTATACTCTGTATGTAACCTAAATTAGAACCTCTTTAGAATATTGTTCTTATGCCTGGGAAAGCATTTTTAATTCAACTCAAAGATGAGCTGTTCATCTTAATAATAATCCACACTTACAGAAACGCTTCTTTTTCTTGCCCACCAAGGCAGAGAAATCCATCGATAGCTTCTTTTAAAGAAAATATTTATTTTATTAAAAAGATAATAAAAATAAAAATAGAAGGATTTAAAAACTTAAGCTTGCAGGAATAATAACTTTATTAATCTCCAATTTTTGTTAAAGTGGTGCTATAACAGAAGAAACAATTTTCTGTTGATCAAGGAGCATGGTAGTGAGCCAGGCCAAGTTTCAGTCTGACTCACGATTGTGGATATGTTACATGAAATGTAGAGCATCTTTTCCCCATCTAAATGTATGCGATTTGGTATGTATAAGTTTTCAAAATACCTGAAAAAAATAGGAAAGTTGTGTCAAGTGGTTTCGAGATATTCGATTTTAAAAATCGCCCATTTTACTACTGATTAACTCACTCACTCACTCATTGACTAAATTATGGGGCACTTTCCGAGGCAGAAGAAAGTTGAACTATGGTATGTAAGTAGGTTTAAGGACACAAGTAAAGGAAACATTCTAAAAGCTACACATTTTTACTCCGAACACCCAATAACGGCGGCAGTAATATCGTATTAAACCTGAGTTTCTGAGGTCATGTTTGTCTTGAAATTTAAAATACAGGCAGGATTTTATTTCATTATTAAACTTAGAAAAAAGAGATAGGTACTTTGAACTATCTCCATTAACGTATAGGTAAAGTTAGCCGGACAGGACCCACAGTTTAACGTGGGTTCTGAACCACAGCCAACGTTACACGTTCCCTGGAGGTCACCCATTTAATTAGTAACCGTGCCCGGAGTCGCCTAACTTCGCTGATCTTACGGAAAATGGTGTTTCGACGCATCAAATGACATTGGGTCATGTAAACTACCATTCAGCTTATGACCTTTCTGAAGGCTCACTAAAGAGCTTTAGGAGACATATATCGACTTGATTGATAATTGTTCATGTCGTTTTTATTGTTATTATTTTTTTATTATTAACACGTCATACACGTTCATTATACCTAATTTTGTTAATTTTACCTTAATTTAGTTGTGTTACACTATTATTATACTATCTTTGCTGCAGTGTCTACTTGCTTTTATTAGTAGGAATATCAATATATTTTACTGATAGTATCCTAATTAAAATAATGATGAATATTTAAACTTTAAACCCTATAAGTATTTTAAAGTAAAAGATCTACTAAAACATAATATCTACTTTAGACGTACAAAAACAAAGCAAAAGTTTCTCTGGATGGTCTTAGACTACTCGCATTGCAATTTATACGATACCTTTGAGATAAAAAACTTTTAAAAATAACTTTGAATTACCCTTTATAGAGCTTTTCATAAAAAGATTATTAAAGCTTCCAGAGCCTGATTATGAGGGTATTGTAATATAATCCTAAAACAATTTTATTAACTATATTTAATATATTTATCCTATTTGTGTTTTTAATTAAGAGTCCATTTGCGCCGCGATGGACAAATTTGGGGTTCGGGGCATAATGTTTTTGTCAAAAATGGTATAAATTATCGATAATTTTCAAAAACTATATGAAAGCCAACACTTAAATCTAGGCGTCTGCTGTAATAGTTTTTTAAATTTGGATTTAGTTTTTAATATTTCCTTGAGTGAAAGTCACCCTAAAATCGGTTATGTTCAGATACTATTTTCTCTTAACTTGACTCATATTTCAAAAATCCGTTACAGCAGAGGCATAGATTATTTAATAACCTTTAAAATGGTATATAATTTATGTCATTTAAGTGAAAAATAGTTACCGAAAAACGTTATCTCTTGTAGGCTTGCAATCGAAAACAACATCGCATCGATACACCGAATTTGGAAGAACCTAAATAAAATATAATATTTTTAATGCGGCCATACGAAAATTGTGGTAGTGGGAGTTTGTTAGCATCCGCCCACCGTTTCCGCGTCCTTTCGCCCGACCCCTAAAGTATAGCGTAAATGCACTCTTAAACCTTGGAATAAAATCATTTCTTTATGTAGATCTTATAATAAAGATCAGTTTTACGGTGTGTAAAAATATTGTTATATTCTGTAAGCTTTTTTTTTGGCCTGAGGCTATTTTGCCATTTAGCCGGTCACAATGTGTTAGGGTTAGGTTAGGTTAGGTTTAAAGTGAGTGGACTTTTTACGCCCTCCACCGCGGCCGCTCGGTCACAATGTTTTTTATTAACTATTTACACTTATATAATAGCAAATATATATATATATATATATATATATATATATATATATATATATATATATATATATATATATATATATATATATATATATATATATATATATATATATATATATATATATATATATATATATATATATATATATATATATATATATATATATATATATATATATATATATATATATTTTTGAGAGTTGGATAATAAATCCATACATGCTATAGAGATTAATAAAAAATGTCATAATATCAGTTTTAATTAATCTGTAAAGAAAAAAATTGAAAGTTTAATCGTTTTTTTCTTGTTTAAGGTTTTACTTATTTCTACTCGTCATGTGATATCTAATTACTTATTACTATGGCTGTTTTGTCACTCTACAAAAACCGCTTAAACCATAGAAATGTAAAACAGCATTAAGAGATGAGCAATTTTTTTTCATTCTATATTTGTATTTAAATGAGAATATCTCGTAAACAATTGAATATAGGGATATGATATGCCAGATAAAAAATATCTAGAATTTTATGTAAAAAACAAAAATGTAACAAAAAATATAGGGAGTCATTTAAAAAAAATAAATCTGTCCTTGTACAGGCTTTTTGATACACTTTGTATACATAGCGTTGTTCGCAAAATATAGAGCAGCAAAAACCAAAATATTTTTGTCTGAAACATTTTTTTCCAATTTGAATATTTAAAGCAATAAATGGGGGGCCCCACTTCACAGATTTACCCTGTATATACAGGGTGTTACAGAATGTTGTGAGGAAAATTTAGGGGTAGATTCTACATGTAAAAATATGAAAAAAAGTTCATATAAACATGGGTCCGGAAATGCTTTGTTTTTACGATACGGGATGTTTAAAGTTTTTCGCCTTTTAAAGTTTATTTCACATTTTTCTAAAACCCGTGGAGATATTGAGAAAAGTTTTGCTACACGTAAATGTATTATTATAGGTCACATCTACATGTACAAAATTATTTTCTAAGGGACTTACATCAGTGGCGTTCATGCCGGTAAGTTCTTATTTTTAGCAAAGAATACTGTACGCCACTGGTTTTTCCAAAAATTAGTATTGATTTCTTAAATCCAGTTTAATTCTGCTTAAAAAGTACCTGTTGGAGTTTGTCGTCCTGACCGTTTTCGAAATAAAAATTAATTTATTATTCCGTATCCGTATGAGCGGTTTCCGCCGGAGACCTTAAATATTTCGAAGGGGCAAAAGAAATATTTGAATGCAATTTACAGCATGCATTAACGCAGAGGAAAGCCATTTATAGCATCTTATCTAAAGTTAAAATCGAATAAATTATTCCTGAACAATTAGTACAAATAAAATTATACATAAAACATGAACGTGAAACAGCCAAGTGTACTTTTAGTTTTATATCGAAAACGGTAAGTCAGAACGAAAAAGTCCAAGAGGTACTTTTTAAGCATAATTAAACTGGCTTTAGAAGAGCAATATTAATTTTTGGAAAAACCAGTGGCGTACAGTTTTTTTCGCTAAAAATAAGTATATTTAAATGTGACCTATATTAATACATTTGTGTGTACAAAAACTCATCTTAATATCTCCACGACTTTTCGAGAAATGTGAAATAATCTATAAATACAAAAAAATTTAATCACCCTGTATTCTAAAAACGATGCATTTCCGGGTCCATGTTCATATGAACTTTTTTTCATATTTTTGGATGTATAATCTGCCCCTAAATTTTCCTCACAACATTCTGTAACACTGTATATATATATATATATATATATATATATATATATATATATATATATATATATATATATATATATATATATATATATATATATATATATAAATAAAAAAATTTTTTTTTTACCGGGTGACAACGAAATCACTACCAGCCCTTTATATTCTTGAATGAAAACATATGGTTTTCAAATTTTAGGATGACATATTATATTATAAGATGCCGATTTTGGATATCATAACATGTGCCTATTACTTCCGGTTCAACCGGAAACGACATCAACTTTGATTTTTTAATTGGAACACCTGTATATTTTCGGAATTTGTATTCTCGGTTATTTCTGATATAAAATCTATAATATGTTCTATACCTATCTCTGTTAGTTTTTGAGAAAATGGCGATTAAAGATGTCCAAACTACCGCATATTATGCAGTTTTATGGGAAAACAAATGAATGTTATTAAAAAAAATTATGTTCAATTTAATTTTTTCTGAAGGCTCTATCTGTAAAAGTCATATTTAAACTACTTCCGGCATTACCGGAAGTGCTGCGAAAATTGACTTTTCTAATAATGTTACTTCAAAAATGTTAATGCAACACCCTTGCATATTTTTTAACATTTGGATTCTACAGGTGATTTTTGATATAAAATCTGTATTATATCCTATACCTATCTTTGTTAGTTTTTGAGAAAACGGCGATTGAAGATGTCCAAACGACCGCACATTATGCAGTGTAGTTATAGGGAAAAACAATGATATTAAAAACTAACAAGGATAGATAAAGGATATAACACAGACTGTATATCAGGAATGACCCATAGAATCCAAATTGTAAAAAATATACAGGGTGTTATAAACCCAAGTAACATTATAAAAGGTTAATTTTTGCAGCACTTCCACAAAACCAGAAGTAATTTTATTATGACCTTCCACAGATAAGGTCTTCAAAAAGAATTAAATTTAACATAATAAATTTTATAACATTTATTTGTTTCCCATAAATGCAATATAATAGTTTGAGCTCACTAATCGCCATTTTCTCAAGTAGGTATAGAATATAATATAGATTTTATATCGAAATATCCGAAGAATCAAATTCAAACAAATCTTGAACAGGATATCCATTAAAATCAAAGTTAATTGTTTCGGTTAGAAATGGATTATCGGCATTTATATATATTAAATATTATATATATAATATTATATAATAATTATAGATATATATATATATATATATATATATATATATATATATATATATATATATATATATATATATATATATATATATATATATATATATATATATATATATATATAAATATATATTATATATATATATATAATATATATATATATATATATATATATATATATATATATATATATATATATATATATATATATATATATATATATATATATATATATATATATATATATATATATATATATATATATATATATATATATATATATATATATATATATATATATATATATATATATAGTGGAAGGAAGTCTCGATCGACAAGTTAAACAGCAAAATCCAATATTGGGGTATCGATCAGGTGGGCTTAAGAAAAACTCTTTTCTACTACGCCGAGCTTTCGGAAAACTTTATTCCTTTTTCAAGGCTACAATACAGAGACAGTTTGTTAAGATACAAAAATCTTTTCTCTTATTAGCAAAAAAGTATAGTTAAAAATGATTTTAACAAAAACAAATATAAAAAAAAAAAAATTGTTTTTGTTAAAATCATTTTTAACTATTTTTGCTTATAAAGAAATATTTTTGTTTAACAAACTGTCTCTGTTTGTAACCTTGAAAAAAGGAATAAATTTTCCAGCTCGGCGAGTAGAAAGTTTTTCTTAAGCCCTGATCGATTTTTAATTTGAATGTTTTTATATATATATATATATATATATATATATATATATATATAATTATAAATAAACAAAAAAAAAAAACTATATATAATATCATTAAAAAGTTTTATATCCATCCAAACATGTTCTTCCAAAATGGCTAATTTAATTTTTAATTCAAACATATAAGGTAAGTGTTAACACATAAAGGATACAGACATCACGCCACTGGGGATTATGTCACCGAAAAGCATATTATCATGTTTGTCTTAGAATTTAAAATACAGGCAGGATTTTATTTCTTTCCTATAACTAATGAAAAAAAGATACCAAAAACACTTATCTAAAATAAAAGCCAAGTTCTCCTCCAAAAATATCTGCTTCTTCAAGTACTGAAATCGAAAAGTTTTTTATTGATCTGTCTGTTTTAATAAAAAAACATATCTGTATTAATGAAAAATGAACATTCATTAGCACAGACAGATCAGTAAAAAGACTTTTGACAAGTCAAAAAGAAACTTGGTCTAATGTTAGATCTCAGTACTTTAAGCCGAGACTTTTGGAATGTTTTTAGGAACTTGGCTTTTATTTTATATAGGTGTTTATGGTATGATACTTAGATATAACCAGGGCATTTTTCCATAAGGCTGGAAAGCTGCACGTGTAAAACGTATCATCAAAAAAAAGATTAAATTCATTAAAGATTCATTTTTCTTTTATTAGCTGTTTTTAAAAACAAATAGGAAAATACAAACTTACTCAAGACAAACGGTACGGATTGGCTTTTCCCATAGCACTTGACTCCATCCAAAAAATAATTGTTTTTTTTTAATATAAATTACCCTACTTCTACAAAAAATCTTTTTCTTTTAACTAATCTCCGGATAGTAGCCGCCTTTACCCTTTTTTAGAGATATTTTTACAGGTTCAGCTTAAAAAAAATTGCCAAGTATAATTTATCCCGTTACAATTTCTAAAGGGACAACATGAAATGCCACCCTTATGTATCTTTAAATTTTTTGATTTTAATAAAACAATAATTTTTCCCTTAAACTTAGATAAAAATATAACCTATCAACATTTTTTATTAAATTGGTTGGGCGTTACGGACCTAATCAGAAAAAAATAGAATAATTTAAAAATGTTTTTAAGCTTTAATCTTTACTTGATTCGGTTTTTCGGAAAACTTTTAATTAATACCATCTTTTGTGCTTTGAATAAATTACTTTAAGAAAAGACGCTTAAGCAACAAAGAAATGTTCTTATATATTTAACATGGAAACAGATGAAACAGATTAAACTAGATGAAAAGCCTGTCTCCGCCAGGCGAGGGGCAATATTAAGTAGCCTCTGTCTCCGTAAGACGCCTTCCGTACGGCTAACGGTAAAAAAACAATTTTTGCTCCTATTTTTGTCCCGGGGGCGAAATTCAAAAAACGGGCTTCGTTAGGTTCTAGCCACTGCTAAAGACTACCACTGTGCCAAATTTCATGATTTTAGCTCAAGCCATAACTTCAGAATCCGTGGAATGAAAATATATATATATAATAAAAAAAAAAATATATATATATATATATATATATATATATATATATATATATATATATATATATATTATATATATATATATATATATATATATATATATATATATATATATATATATATATATATATATATATATATATATATATATATATATATATATATATATATATATATATATAATATTTTTTTCTTTAACCATTATTTATAAATTTCCTTTTTTATTCTTGGGAATAGGTAGGTTAATAATATTAACCTATTCCAAAGAAAAAGGTTTTTTTTTTTTTTTTAAAATATATATATATATATATATATATATATATATATATATATATGGATTATGTGTATTTAATTATAAATAAAAACTGTTTTTTGCAGATAATTCTGTTTTTTTTTGGAATTGTAACCAAAGCTAAGTTCTCAATCTACTGATATTATGTATAATTTATATCGTATTATATACGAAAGTCAACTTGAAACTTAAGGGAAGGAATTTTTTTCTACTTAGTAGCCTTAATTTTAAAATTGTTCATGTATAGTAACATCCTGCAAATTTAATTTAATTAAATAATATTAGTTCGTAATTGCTAATTTAACTGTGATATTTCTGTTTCTTGACCATCTGTAGTTCCTTTTTTCGTCGTGTAATTTTACATTGCCTTAAAATACCTTATAAAAAACATTCTGACATTAAAATTCCACAAATTATCGGAAATATGGCTCTATAACCAAGACCTTTTTTTATTCTTTATGACAGCCCACGAAGACTAATTTACCCTCCCCGTTCCGTCAAGATATTGCATTTCACTGCACCACCACGGTTGTTATACGAATAACTACTACCTTTAAATTAGGGATGTTACAGAGATTCGACTTTGATTCCTAAAAGTAGGAATTTCCGATTGATATTGCACTTCCGACATCAGCACCAATGCTATTCAATCAGAGGTTATAATTTCCTTTCCTTACGTGCTGCAAATTTGTTTTGTTTTTTGCGAAAGCAGTACGTCAAACGAAAAAAAAAATTAAGAGACCAGATATGTTCACAGAGGAGACCTATCACTTTTCTCTTTCAACGGATTCAGTGAAAATCCTGCACGAATGCCATTTGCAAGAATAAAAAAATATGTTGTTTAGCAGCTTTTGATGCATAAAAGTTGCCTTCTACGTTTCTCAAAAATATCTAGAGTCATACAAAGTTATAATAAAAAAAATTAGGCACACGGCAGTGCGCCAGTCCAAGTTCTGGCCTGACTCACGCAGTGTGTATATTATATGAAGGATTTCATCATGTTTCCCCCTTATCATAACTTCGTTATCTTTCCACATATATTAAAAATGTGTATGTAACTTTTCATGGATAATTTAAAAAGCTCTTTTTTTCTATGAAATCTTTTGTATCTCTTATAGTTCATATATGTATATAGTTTTCTCGATTTTTTGCTGTTTGAACCCCAATTTTGACCTAAAATTCGTATTCAGCGGTAAATGATACACCAGAAAATCTAAGCCGAACACCCAGCACCCACTACTTTTTTTTGTGGGCCTGTGTAATTGTTCATGTTTTTTTAATTTATATTGTTTTTTTTTTAAATATCGGTTTCATTATATCTATTTTTTGTCAATTTTACCTTGTTTACACTTTTATTATAGCTACTATCTTTGCTGCATTTTCCTGCTTCCTTTGGTTCATAGGAATGTAAATTTATTTTACTGATTAAAGTATTCTAATTAAAATAATGGTGGATACTTAAACTTTATACCCTACCTACCTCTTTAAAGTAAAAGA
>JAHBCN010004088.1:55000-67550 GCA_019359885.1 Listronotus oregonensis | reverse complement strand
TTTAATAAAAAAAAAAATTTTATTGTCCCTCTCTTAACACTTTACATTTTAGTTACCTTATTGATAATTTCTAAGTGGTAATATAAATATTTTTGGTACAGACAATTAGCATTGGTCTTATGGCAAATTTTAAGATTATTCGATATTTTTGTCCATGAGTGTATATATAAACTGCAATTTGTGTAAATTTTAGCTTTTATCCTAAATCGCATCAGAGTTTTTTAAATTTAAAATGAAGGATTTTTCAGCAACATGCACTTTTAAAAATTCACAAAAATTTAACGTTTGTTTATTACAATTTACATTATTTGCGGAATACTACCAACCTATACTAACAAATACAAAAATTATAAAATTGTATCTGACTCTCCTTCTGCATGAAAAAAAAAAAAGTAAAATTTCCCAAGATTTTACAAATAATTTTTCCTGTGATTTTTGCATAAAAAAAAGAAAGATAGGTAAATAAACTAATGGACCTTATTCTTGCAAAATAATAAACGAGTAATTTTGTTTCATCCTTTTAAAACAAATACTTTAAAAGTTATGAATATTATGCACACAGGCGTGTGCATAATGCAATAAACTGCTTAAGTACACACCTTAGTTATTTTTTATTAAAAGAAAAGTTATCATTTATATATGCCCTCTTAACAAGAACTTACGTCATTGTTGTCATTGACTTCTTCTTCGTGAAACGTAAAATCATCTTCTGGTGGGTACATTCTTACTTCTTCAAGTCGTTCTTGTGCTGATGGAGTTTTGTATCGTAGATATTGACTTAATTGGTTTGCTCGATCTGTTGTATCTTTTAAATGCTTGTATCCATTTTCAATTCTATCTAGTAGACTGCCCCGATAGTTTTGATGGTTTCTAGGCAAAAATAAATAATGTAGAGTACACGTGGAAAAATAAAAAATGCATATTTATGTAGGTTTGTTTCAACTCCGCCAAAAACCGTTTATTGTAAGGTTACGCGCAAGTCAAATAAACCATCATGGTTTATTTGACTAGGCTTGCGCGTGACCGTACAATAAATGGTTTTTAAGGGGTTGGAACAAACTCTTTAGGTATTTTTTTATGAACATTAAACATTGCTGAAAGTCAGAAATAAATAAACATATTATTAACGTGTTTACGGTATAGGCTAAATGTGTTACTATACTGTAGATATATAACCGATTAAGTTTTATCTAATTGGTTAGGTCGGTATTGATGACGAAAAATCATCGTCATCAATAATATGGAATTTCTCTATTATTATAATATTATATTATTGTATTATAATATTGCATTTATTGCAAACATTTTCTATTTTTTAATTTAAATCGCAAATTTCACATATAAGTTAAATCAATTTTTCTTGTTACTTTAAACAATATGATAAAGTTTTTATTAAAACGTATAGAAAAAAATGAGACTAACCAATGAATAAGGTGTCCGATTAAAAAAGTTTTAATTTTTCTTTTTTTTTTAATTAAAATCATTTTATTGGGTTCTTCCACCCATTTTTCCAAATTTAAGTATTTTAAGCGGTATTTGCATTTTGTTGTCGATACGTAATTCAAGTTTATAACAGAAAATAATGTCTTTTTTGCTATAGTAATATACAATAATATACATACATATTATATAAAGGACGTCGCATTACTGCAGGCGTATAAAATAGAAATTTTCCAACACGTACTTAAGTTTTTAATTGAGTTTACTGTAAATTTTGGTACGACAAAATTATTGTTTATTATTCAGTTTTTAAGTGAGTTATTGTGACTTAATGACCGAAATAATAAAATTTGAAAGTTATAATTGCGCTTTTAGTAGATAAACATAAAGTTTAAAATATAGAAGGCAACAACTGGGTTTTTACAAGTAATTAATGAATAAAATTTAATTTCGGCGGACAAAAATTGGCCCTGAAAGTTTCCAACTTTAACCCTTTTATGTTTATCCATTTAAATTAGGAGATATAAATTAAAGAGCAAAAGCAAAATTAATGGGATGGACTGAAAGAAGGCTCAAAACAAAAAGATATTTGCAAACATTTTCTATTTTTTAATTTAAATCGCAAATTTCACATATAAGTTAAATCAATTTTTCTTGTTACTTTAAACAATATGATAAAGTTTTTATTAAAACGTATAGAAAAAAAATGAGACTAACCAATGAATAAGGTGTCCGATTAAAAAAGTTTTAATTTTTCTTTTTTTTTTTTTAAATTAAAATCATTTTATTGGGTTCTTCCACCCATTTTTCCAAATTTAAGTATTTTAAGCGGTATTTGCATTTTGTTGTGGTTACCAGATAATCATGTCATAGTAAGTCTCGATGTAATCTCCCTATACAGTAACATTCCTAGAGAATTGGTTGTAGCAAGTATTATCAACAGGGAACATAAACTAATTTCACTACTGTTCCTAAAAACGTTCCTTGATATAGTAAACTTCATTTTTGATTCCACATACTGCCAGTTTGATGGTATTTGGGAACAAACAGATTTTAGTACACCAAGGAACAACAATTCTCCAATAATTGCCGAATGTCATGGACGATCTTTTAAATTCTTGTTCAGAAGCTTTCTTTTCAATTACCTTTCATTAAAAAATATGTGGACGATATAGTTTTTTTCGATTCCAATAAATGGCAAAGATGAAATTCTAACAATTTTTAATGCCTACAATCCACAAAATCCAATTTACCATCGAAGAGGAAACAGAAAAAAGTGTTCCATTCTTGGACACTAAACTAATAAGAACAGCCAGCAATCAGATTATTTTGGATTGGTATATTAAAACCAACCAATTCAGGAAGATCATGAACTATAACTCGTATCCACTGAAAAAACAAAAATAAACCTGGTGCTGGGACTGAAAACTAGAATAGAAAGAATCTGCCACCCATCTTTAAAAGAAAAAACGGAAAAACTACATCAAAATTTTTAGAAAATTTCCATATCCGGTTCTTTTTACTCAATAAATTAATATATAACACAGGTCACTCAACATTTTTACCCACCAGTGATACCTCACTCTCCTGACATCAGTGCATTTCTTTCTCAAAAAAAAGATCAGTATACTACTACTCCTATTCCAGCAATTCAAAGTATCTAATAAAATAATTAAAGTTTTCAAAGACAACCCCATGATCAAAATAACACGTAAATTCACAAAAACAGTAGGAAAATTATTCAAAATTAAAAGATAAAGACAACCTTTAAAAAAATCAGGAGTTGTATATAGTGTTCCTTGCTCTCACTGCATAAAGTCTACATAGGACAAACTTCTAGAGTCCTCAAGGACCGTTTAACATCACATAAGAGCGTTGTAGGTTGGGAAAAAAGAACTTGTGCTCTGTGAACATAACCTAGACACAGGACATATTCGATTTCCCAACACAACAACCTCATAAGAAATAAATAAGAAAAAGGCTGTTTTTGGAAATGACTGAAATACACTTAAAACCTGAGGTGATAAACAAGAAAAAAGATACCACTGAACTCAGTGCTATCTACTCTATATTATCCACTTAAACAACCAGAACTCCAATAATATATCAACAAACACTTCAGATTCAAACCAACCTAAAAGACAATTAAAAAAAAAAAATCACTTTTCGGCCATTTCTTTAAACAGTCTCCCCATAAACTAGGTACAAATTGACAAGCAATGAGTACAGCTTTCTTAATGACTCTGAATGATATCAATCAACATTTTGATTAAGGCTTTGAGAGACTCACTGTGCTGCCACTGGTACGCTCATAAAGGTTCCATCCTTTTGATGGGGAATTACAGCGTATGGGTCACAGCATAGTGTGTTTATCAAAAGCACAAAAAAACAAAAAATTTATTCCCCTTTCTGCATTTCTCTTTACTTGTTTGCTTGCTTGTTTTTACCAATAAAATCAGTAAATCTAGTCTTAACCGTAAATTGTGTAACACCCAGTGGAGGTTCCTGACCAGTTCTTAATAATTTAATCTATTTAATACCTAACAATATGAAAATATCTTAAAACAAGCGTTCTTGAGTGTTGAGCCCACTGCTAGTGACAGGCAGTCGACTCAATAAAATCAAGACACACTAGTGCCTTTTTTTTTCTCTCCATTGTCTCTTTTAATCAGACTCTGGGTTAAATTATCTCTCCAGAGCAATTTCGGTCAAACAATTTCAAAAAAAAGGACTGTCGGGTGACTGCAGCTCCCATCTAACGTGGCATTGGATGTAGCTCTAGCCAGCCGCAAATATTCGCCATCTAGTCCTTTTTCAAAAACAGTCCCTTGAGTGACAGACAAGGATTGTTCAATTTTCCCGATTCCTATAAAATTATAATTTAGATATATCGTACCGACTACTACAAGGTTCTTTAAATCACAGTCAATCCTTGGGTGAGAGACAAATTTTCTAAAAAAAAGGTTTTCGACAACCAAAACCGCATTCTCAGTTTACACCGACCTCTGTGAGATAAGTAACGAACTTCCAATGGAATTTCTTTTTTCCAAAGAAAACCGGGGAAAAAAACGTTTAACTTTAAAAAGTAACTTCGCATAGGTCAGTTAAAAATCTCCACGCGTGGTGGTATAATAATCCTTTATTTTTATTTTCATAAAGAAACAATGTAATAAAAACACTAGTCAAAAAATTCCATACAGGATGTTAATTTTGTTAACATTTAACTTACTTTCCCACAAGGTAAATTTTATAAAAAAATGGTTTTACTTTATTTCACTAAGATCTTGTACTTCTATTTAGCCTAGGAAAAAGGGAAAAAACATTCCAGAAAGCGGCTTAGTACAAAAGAGTTTTTCTTTTTTCCTTTTTAAAAAAAAAACCCTCACAGACCGAACTCTCAAGATTTTAGAACTTGTTAGTTAACTAGTCGGTCAAGACTACCTATCATTTATATATATATATATATATATATATATATATATATATATATATATATATATATATATATATATATATATATATATATATATATATATATTTATATATATATATATATATATATATATATATATATATATATATATATATATATATATATATATATATATATATATATATATATATATATATATATATATATATATATATATATATATTATATAGTGGAGAGGAAGTCTCGATCGACAAGTTAAAAAAATCCAATATTGGGGTATCGATCAGATGGGCCCAAAAAAAACTCTTTTCTACTAGGGAGCTTTCAAAAATTTTTTATTCCTTTTTCAAGGCTACAATACAGAATAGTTTGTTAAGATACAAAAAATCTTTTTTTTACAAGCAAAAAAAAACAGGTGAATTTAACAAAAACTAATAAAAAAAAAAAATTTTTTTTAAATTTTTTCCAAAAAAACTTCAAAAATTTAAAAAAAATTTTTTTATAACTTACGTGCAAAGTGAGTTAATTGAAGCAATCTTATAAAACCCTTAAAAAATTTCCCCCCATTTTTCGATTATAATTTATAAATACAACACATATTTTTTTTATGATTGATCAACAAAAGTTGACCGACATTTTTTGTCCGGTTCTTGGTTGGACCCACAAGCAGCAGGTCTGCTTTACAATTTAATACTAAAGGTAGAAGGGAGGCTGAACTGAAAGGGGACGCATAAGTAAATCTTTTATTGTGATTTTTTTTTGTATTTCTTTTCTTAATTTTTTAAAATTATTATTGTAGTGTCGGCCTCAATAGGGTGCCAATACCCTCTCTCCCTCTTACTTCCCCCTTGTGCTTTCAAAAGATTATGTGCCGCTCTCCCCTTGTCTTACCCAAGTGCAGCTGACGCAACATATATTGAAAAAAAAATTTTTAAAAAAGAAACAACTTCTTTCAAAAGATTATTTTCGCTCTCCCTTGTCTGTCACCCAAGTGCAGCTGACGCAACATATATTAAAAAATTTTTAGAAAAAACAACTGAAAACTTTGACAAAATTCCAAGAACATTGAAACTTAAACAAAAAAAATACTAAATGAAATTTCTACTTTCTTGTTGACCTTTAATTAAAACTCCCCTTTAAAATTAATATATTACATACACTTGTCTGTCACCCAAGTGCAGCTTTTTTCTATCCATTATCATATCTTGCTTATTTGGTTTCTTTTCTTTTTTGTTTAAGTTTTCTAATGTTCTTGGAATTTTGTCAAAGTTTCAGTTTTTTTCTTTCAAAATTTTTTTAATATAGTTGCGTCACTGACAATGAAGGCGGCCCAAATTTTTTTAAAATTTTTTCAAATAGTTGCGTCCCGCGAGGGCAGACCTGAACGGCCCTTTTAAACCCAAAGAAGAAGAGAAATGGTTAGGCCGAATACAAAATAATTTTAAAAAATAAGAAAAGAAATACACAAAATCACAATAAAATATTTTTTCGCCAAATGGTTGGGTTGCGGGAATTTTCCTTTTCAGTCGACACTGGGCAAGTCACATATGCGTCCTTTCAGTTCAGATCCTTCTACCTTTAGTTTAAATTGTAAAGCAGACCTGCTGCTTGTGGGTCCAAAATGAACCGGACAACAAAATGTCGGTCAACTTTTGGTCAATCATAAAAAAAAATATGTTTTTTTTTTTTTAAGAAAAAAATTTGAAAATATAAGATTGCTTCAATTTTCCCTTTGCACGTAAGTTATAAAAATATTTTTAAATTTTGAAGTTTTTTTTGGAAAAAAAATTTTAAAAAAATTTTTTTTTTTTTATTAGTTTTGTTAAATTCACTCTGTTTTTTTTGCTTGTAAAAAAAGATTTTTATATCTTAACAAACTGTCTTGTATTGTAGCCTTGAAAAAGGAATAAAGTTTCCAAAAACGGCTAATGAAAAAAAGTTTTCTTAAGCCCACCTGATCCCATACCCAAAGGATTTTTATATATATATATATATATATATATATATATATATATATATATATATATATATATATATATATATATATATATATATATATATATAAATTAGTAAAAACTCCGTTCCTATTTAAGCTACATTATTCATCTAAAAACCATTAGGTAGACAGCTTCACGGGTTATAAGGTCATGTTACTTTCAATCTTTTTTAGCTTTTAGTTTTAAAGAATTTTGAGCTTACTGGTATTAAAAAAGACTCTTTGCAGGCAATTGCACTTTTTAAATGATCGTATCTTATTTAATTTTTAAGTTACAGAATTTTTTTTGTTCAGAACATTTTTTATTTTTTTTTATGCATAATAATGGGTTTTACAGTTATTTAAAAAATTATTTTTAAAAATTAAATATATATATATATATATATATATATATATATATATATATATATATATATATATATATATATATATATATATATATAACTTTTATTTAAATTTCCTTTTTTTTTTAATTATTTATGGGTAAAGACAAAACTTAATACTACAGTCCATGGTGTCAATTTAATTGCTCAATTTTCTTTTTAAATTTAAGCACCTTTCTTAATTTCATTATAAGTCACTCAATTTTTGTTTTAAATACTTTTACCCATGCATATTTTTGGTTTGGTTTGGTTCGACATTTTTAATCACGGAAAACTTAAAATTATTGGGTTGCCAAATAAACTTTATACTGCATTTTTGCTTAAAATTAATCTGTCTATCGATTTTTGGAACTATTTTAGACATTAAAATTTACACTCTCAGGAAGGGGTGGCATTCACCCCCAAGGTAGAAGAGCATATTACAATATTTACAACTACTGTCAAAATTCCAAGTCAAAGTTGATATTTTATGTAATATTTTTGTAAAGATCAATGCGAGTTGTAAAAAAAAATGGCTAACCAGGGGGTGAAATGAAAAATTCGAATCCAAAGTTGTATGTTAATTTTGGTTTAGTTTAAATTAGGGACAGCTGAATGTAATTGTTTTGTGTTATTTTCTAACAATTATTCCTCTTTTTATAATTTTCTTTTTTTTTTACTTATGACGCATAAAATTAAACTTGTCATTGTTTACATTAACATTATTTTAATTAAATAAATTACGTAAAAAAATTAAAAAGTCTTTTAACGTGCATATTTTCAAATTTTATCTCCAGAATTTTGCTTAAAAGTATGTTTTGTGTAGCAGACTTTCCGTGATAAGTTTACAACTTTTTTCTCACGCTGTTTGTGCTGACTGCGCGCAAAGTGATAGAACAATTGTAAACTCTTAAGTTCACAATCTTTCTCTCTTGCTCTGCATGCAATGAGCAAGCAGAGCGAGGGAAAAAGGTTGTAGACATATCCCGATAAGTTTGCCTCTAGGTAGGTATGCTCATAGATTTGAACAGTCTCTTCACCTTCACTGTTCGTCTATTTTTATTTGTGGTTTTTAGCGATCAATTGCGTAGTATAAGGTTATCAAAAGGAAAAATTCCAGACACATCGGCTATGAAACAACTTTAAATGTTGAATATTGATATGACAAAGATTGTTAGCACCAAACTCGAAAACAAATTAAAAAATTTGGTCTTATGTAAAAACTATCCTATGCTAGCTAGCAGGATTACCTGGTGGGATCTGTAAAAATGGTAGCATGGTTAAAATCAAGTGTTCTATGAGCGAAAAACCTATATTCTTTTGCAGTGACGATAAAGATCACAAAAAAGACATTTTGTCTGGTTTTTACAAAAGTTTATTCCAACTCAAAATAGTTTATTAAAAAAAACAAATTAGTTTATTACCATATGATAAATTCCTAAAGTTAATAATTTTCTTCAATATTTTTGAAAAGATAAAAATAACTAAGAGCAGTGTGACCAGCAAAGTTCACATCATATAGGATGTTTTCATTATTAGTTTTTCCAACTTGTTTCTGTTTTTTTTTTCTAAAGGTTTTGTTTAATTTTTTGCAACCAAGTCACTAATCAATGAAAACAGTGATTTACGTTACAAGCAGTGGTGTAGCCGAAGTTGTTTCATGGAAGGCGATATAAAAACATCAAAACAATATACTTTAAAAAATCTAGTTGTTAGCTCAAAAATTAAAAATTAATTATAAAACAAAGTCTAACCGTCGTGATTGTTTGGCTAGTTTTTGAAATATTTAATCAATATTAATTATTATATAACCAACTGAACCTGTAGAGAGATTGGAAATACACCCGACAAAGTCCTAAAGGTTTGTTCTACATATCTGTTGTTGAGTCTTGATAAAGAGATTTGCATTTGCCCAAAAAATTATTTATGGAGAATAAAAGTAAATTTAAAAAAGATGTGATAATTTTAAACAATTTAAAGGTATTTGGACCTAGAATCATGTATTAATTTAATAGGTAAACAATCAAATTTTTAAAATAGCAAAAAAACACAGTAAAAGTCCATTAAAATAGTAGTGTGTAACACAGTCACTAACGCTTTTTACCAAAAAAGCTGAAATTTGTTATAGAAGTAAGAAAATAGCGTAAGCACAAAAGTTATATATTACCGATGGTTGCTCTTTCCTTAAAGGTGGATTACATACACTCTTTCTCAGGGGTAAAACTTCTTACATCAATAAACAAAGAAAACGATAGAAGAACAAATTCTAAGCCGAAATTATTTTAGCAACTTTTTTCTTTAAGTCAATACTTTCTGAGTTATTTGCAATTAAAAATACTGATTTTCAAAAAAAGTGCATGTTTTTTAACGATAATTTATGAGTAACTCAAAAACCTTACATTTAGTAAAAAAAAGTATTTTATAATTAGATAAAGTATATTAAAACACCAAGAGAATGTCTTTATTGTATCTCTGTAGCTGCAATATAAACCTAGTTATGGCCCATTGAAGGTGACTTTTTGTTTTCGAAAAACTGAAGTCATAAAGTTCAACGTAAATAACGGGAAATTAAAAATTTTTGAATTAACTCATCCATTAAAGTACTTATAAATAGCTTTGAAATCTACTTTGGTGAAAGTCTCTAGCATAAAAAGTAAGAGATTTATTGCGAAAATAAATTGGGTTGCCCACTTTTCCAGAAGAAAGAAGGGTTTTAATTAACGGCTTTTTCACAAAAATTGAAATTGTACGTAATCCTTTTATAATTCGCTTTCTATAAGTGCTAATAGTTTCTTAAAAAAAGCTTGATTAACCAGAATTTTTTTTTTGAAAATTTTATATATTTCTCTGTAACTGGAAAACCAAACAACATCTGTAAAAAGTGTTCATATATAAAGTTGAAGGATTTTCTTTACTAAAAATTTATTATTTTTAATTTTTTTCTAGAATACAAATTAACGGAGATATGACTATTGGAAGTTCGCATTTAAGTAAAAAAACTTTTTGTTGGTCCTTAAAACTTGAAACATTTAAAAAACTAAGAATTAAAAAAAAATTTTATGTATCTTTATGCTTGAAATTTCGTAAAATCGTAAAATGGTTTTTGGGGCGATTGGATAGCTTAAAAATTATGAAAGTTATCGCTCAAAAACTAACGGCCCTTTTTCTGTAAAATTTTCGAGCATGACAATTTTTACCACTTTTTGAACAATGTGTAAGCTATGATAAAGAGGGTATACTACCAAAGTCAAGAGTAGCTTGGAAACAACAACATTTCTGCAACAGATTGGGGATAAAAGCTAATGGGCCTTTAAAACCAATTAAAATTCTAAAAATGCTTGCAGGGAAAGAAATTATCAATATGATATTTTTTGCTTGCGATTGCCGTAGGCTCGGACCTTTTTGCAATGCGGAAAATGTCATAATGACAACTGGCCAAATATTTCTTTAATTAACCAAGAAGGAAAGGTTAAAGACGATGACGATTCTGTCGATGAATAATTTAGTTCATATTTTATACAAATGATTGTGAAATATGCATTATTAAGTTGCTATAATATTATGCATAAAAATTGAAAACATATTTTTTCCCACGTGAGTGTATAACAAATTAAAATGTAATAAAAAAGCTAATATAATGCACTGACTTTGCATTAACTAAGTCAGTTTTCAATTATATGCCATTAGTAGTTAGGAGTAAATAGAATAGACGGTTTTAAAAAATGAAAGTATTTTAATAATTCATAATTCATAATGAAAAATGTTCTTTAAACTATTGGAAATTACTTTCTTTATTTTAACGTAAAGTATTTTTTAAGGGAAACATAAATTATAATTTAAACAATTAAAATATTGCAAATTATTACACATGGTACTACATTGGAAGGGGTAGTATTAAGGGTTGAAACGTTTCAATTAATTAATAAATTATGTTGTAAACAATAAAGAAATTTCCACATAATACATATTTATCTTCAAAATAAATCAAAATATTAAGAATTATTATTTTTTTCTATTTCCGTCGTAAGGGGTGGCTCTAAAGTTTAAAATGTTATAGTCAATCCTAATTTGTATTTTTAACTTTTTAAAAAAATTGCGTTACTTATAAATATCACATGTAAATATTTTAAATTGTTAAAAGTAATTTTTTGTACAGTTGCGATATAAGAGGTAGTTTTTAAGGGATGCAATGTTTTAACACATGTTCAATATGTAAAAATATCTATTTTACCTATTTAAATATAATTTTATTTTAAAAAAGCCTAAATCGGCGAATATTTTTTTTCTACAGTGGTGGTTTTTACCCCTTAATGCTAAAAAGCAACCATCTGGCGAATACAACTTTTTAATTAGAGAGTAAAGTGACCTTTATTACCAATTTTTTAAAAAATCCGTATTGGGTCAAAAAATTGCGAGATAAGACTCTATTTTTACCGTCACTGACTGGACTGCAGACCGTAGGCATATTACGTTATGTTCAAGAAACTAATAAAACGAAGCGTTTTATTAGTTTCTTAGACATTAACACATACAGACAAGGTCACGGCCCAGGGATCCATTAAGGCAATTTAACTCTTCTGTGTTTAGTGCTTTATAAATAGAAAATAGGTTTTTGAGGAGTTTGCCCAGCCAATACAATATACATGGTGACCTACCATATTTGACACAGTTTTTGTAAGAAAAACTGTAAAAAAATTATATAATTTTAATTTGAGTATATAAAGCATCGTAAATAGATGCTTAAAGTTTAAATAAGATAATTTAAAAGTAGTTTGCAGTATTAAGGGTGTTCTGAAAAAAATACAGATCAAAATTTTATTTTCCCAAGTGGCAACGCCTTATATTTTATAGCCTATTTCTATTCTAGGGAGCTAGTTTTCATAACAATTCCTATACCTAATCCGAACCATTTTTAAAATATTTTAGAATTCATAAATTTACATGATAAAATTTTAAGTAGGCCCACTTTTATCTTTTTTCGTACTCATATTTATGTTTAATAACTAGTAAATGGTTCCCGTCTGCAAGAATAAAAAACCCACCAAATATAATATAGGGTGTTTAAAACTAATACAACATTTTACTAACATATTGAGTAAACTTCCTTATTTATATGGGCACACCCTGTTTATTATTAGGAGAAATCCAATAATTACATCAGCTAAAAATGGGGAAAAGAGGTCTAGCAAAATCTCATTAAATCTAAACTAAAGGGGCAGGGGTCAGTAAAAATCTTATGTCAACTTTTTAATTCTAAAAATATACATACAGTTTTTGTAGTAAAGTAGCAAAATACATGTATATAAATTTAATTATTTA
>JAHBCN010004088.1:0-50000 GCA_019359885.1 Listronotus oregonensis | reverse complement strand
GAAGGACTTGCCCAAGAAAAATTGGACATTGCCGTATCTCTGCAGGAAGATCCATATTTGTCAACGGTTTCATTAGCCCAAAACAATTTTGCGTCTAGACGGTTGGGGGGGTTTTTGAAAACAGAAAAATACCAGCCATATAAGGTATATCTTGTCCAAGAGCTCTTGGAAGATGACCATTACAGGCGTTTGAATTTTGTGAGGAAATAATAAAGGGCGTGTGACGAGAATAATGGATTTCCACCGGACATACTTTTTTTCGGATGAAGCTACTTTTTATTTAAATGGAGTAGTTAACAGGCACAATTATCGATTCTGGAGTGGGGAAAAAACCCACCCCAGTATGCGAAGCTCATACCACGTCCTCAGGAAGTAAATAATATGGGCAGGCATCATCAACAACAGAATATTAGGGCCATATTTTTTGAGGGAAACCTTACAGCTGCACGCTACTTAGACTTTTTCCCGCTTTGAATTAGTGCCTGCCTTAGCTGTTATGTTTCCCAATGAAGCAGATCCAGATACCCCCCCACTGAAACACTTTTGTTCCAACAGGACGGCGCTCCCCCACATTTTGGTATTAACGTCGAAATATCTCGATGAAATATTTGCAGGACGCTGGATTGGACGACGTGGTACAATTAAATGGCCGCCCGATCCCCAAACTTAACCCATTAGATTTTTTTTTTTGGGATATCAAAAAAGACAAGGTTTATCAAAATAGGCCGGCTAATATTGAAGATCTAAAACAGAAGTAGAGTGGAATCCCTTTTAAATACCGGCTAAGGCCATTCGGAATTACGTAGACGGGTTTTACCATCGCCTAGGAGCCTCCAAGTAGAGGGTGAAGGGTGAAGAGCATTTTCAGCATCTGTTACGTTAATTACCCGTAGATAGCACTAAGTAGGTATTTTAACTTTTTTTTTTAAAAGAGTTTTTCCTTTCCTGGTAACCACATAAGTTAAAAAAAAAAAAAGGATATGGTCAGATTCCATTTTTTGAGCTTTTCAATGAGCCCATACACGACAAAAGGTTTGCATTTTAAATATATATATATATATATATATATATATATATATATATATATATATATATATATATATATATATATATATATATATATATATATATATATATATATATATATATTATATATTGTAAATATATGATGTGCCAGAAAATATTTGTCATCGTAGTGTTTTGCAGGTATTATATCACAGTGCTTCATTTAAATTTTGTTTACTTCTAAGATTTCGATTATTCTAAAATAATATTTAATTTTAGCTCCAATTAGAAAAAAATATTATCATGTGATATGTTGTTAAAAAGAGAATCTTACTTGCTTGTATTTGATTTAGAGAAATAGAATATATAAAATATTAATATGCTGAATTTTTTTTTCTTAATTAAAATTAAAGTAAATTAAAAATAATACTTTTTTATTTTTAATCGTAATTTATGCATTCACTCAACTATAAAACTCTGCTCAACTTGAGGATAATTTATTTAAATGTAAACGAACAGCCTTATATCTAGCGGAATAATAATATCTTGAGAGTCACGTACCTACCAAAATAAGATTTACCACGGGCGGTTTACCTAAAGTTATTGGATTCCTGATAGGCTAAATTTGACGATGTCGAGCATAGGTCATTTTAATTAAATATCATATTGGACAAACCATTATAGAAGAGCAATATTTATTAACTTTAAAATATAACACTTTATTATAAGCTTTTAGGCTAAATTCTTAAAAGGCTAGCGGGAGCTAACTTAACGTCACACAACTTCCGTATTTCTATGAGTAATAGTTAATAGAAAGAATTTATTATTTTTTTTTTTTTAATATTATTACAGTAATTTTTTTAATAGTATTATAATAATAATAATAAACTGACTTTATTGCAAATAAAGAAAATATTTACAAAAGGCGAAGTTGAAGCGAACTTCCTCACTTAACCTAAAAATATAATTTAATTTTCCTACAAATTGAATATAAAAAGAGTTAACGTAATAATTTAAGAAAAACTGACTATTACCTTAATAAACATTATTAATAACCAAGATTACCTCAAAAGATTTTAAGTTTAGAGCTATATTTTACAAAATAAACATATTTTGAACAAAACATACATACAAACTAATTCTGTGTTAATAAATTAAAAAAAAAACATATATTTTAAAGTTAATATCGTATCCCTATTACTCAAAAGTGGAAAACCAAAATAAACACACTCATGAATCCTGTGGAGTGCCTGAGATGGTACAAATTATAAAAAGTGTTGAATAGTCCTCCTAATAGCCGTTCTAAATTTTACACCAGTGCAAAACATAAGGTTTACAGGGACTTTATTATAATATTTAGCTATATTGAAGCTAAATGACCTTTCAAAATTGGTGGTAAAGTGTGCAGGTGTACTAATGGTAAATTTATGTCAAACATCCAAATTGTGAGCATCAGTGCGAAACTTTATTTTTTTATACAAGTATTTAGGACATTTGTTGTTAATAATTTTATTAAAAAGAACAAGTGAATGTAACACTCGTCTTTTGTCCATTCTCAACCATTTAATTTATTACGGATAATTGAAAGCACGAATAATCCGAACATTTATTTCTAACATATTATATACATATTTATGTACACACCAATAAGATAACAGAAAAAAATAGATCTTATAAGTTTAAATTAACTTTCAAATTGCATAAAAAAATACATAACAGAATTCTACAGAAGTAAACTTTTTACATACCTAATAGAAAAAATAAAATCTCTTAACTTACATTTACATAAGGCGGATATATATTATAGGTAGCTATGCTTTTGCAAAAAAGTCAGTAACTTTGGTCTGGGCTAAAATTATTCGATCTGTTTTAATTTTTTGACGTATTCTGCGCAAGTTCAAAATGTCGACAAGGTCCGATGATTCTCGTTGCTTAAAATAGTTGCTTTTGAAAGTCATTTCTTTTACTCATTTCCCAGCATTTGCCACTGTAAAAATTGTATCTTTGATCGTGAACGGATTTTCAAAACTTCATCCAACAAGATCATCATAAGTTCTTTTTGATAGGGGCAATTTTTGAATAATGGGCATGCTCGGATAATCCGCAGCCCGGATAAACCGCGCACGGTTAATCGGGGCTTCACTGTATTATTATTATTATTTTTTATTACCAATAAAAGTAAGAGAATAAAGTAATGAATATAATTTGCAAATGTTTTGTGACAAATTATAGAAAACAGATGGGAAAACAAAAGTAAGTGGCGAAATCTAGCCGTGTTTATTGATATGCCTCCCCAATGATGTTAAGTAGCAGTTAATTAGGAATTAAGCCGTGTACGTAACTCGATTGACCCTTCTATGCATTTTCAATTCTTCTTAACTATAGTACTTGTTCTTTTTTTGTGGAATCACTGCAGTTGGAATTTTTTAAAATTATTTTTATTAATATTAGTAACAAATGTATTTACTTGCATTGTTTATTCAGAAAATAGAGAACAATCTCAACTGGCACAAACACATTACATCCATAGCCTCGGCAGCTTCAAAAAAGCTTGGATTCCTCTTTTGAGCCAGAAAATATTTCTCTTCTTCCAATCTGTACACTTTGTATGTATCCCAAATCAGACCCTCTTTAGAATATTGCTCTCATGTCTGGGGAATGGCGTCCCCTACAACACTTAGCTTTCTGGACTTCATTCAAAGAAGAGCCATTCGTCTTATTAATGATCCAACGCTCACAGAAAGGCTTTCTCTTCTTGCCCACCGTCGAGCTGTAGGGGATCTGTCGCTCTTCTATAGGTATTTTTACGGCTTCTGCTTAGAGGAATTGGCCAGTATAATTCCTTCTCTGGCAGCTCCCAACAAAGCAACACGTAGTGCAACTTTTATGCATCCTTTTACAGTTCAGTTAAAGAGGCCCCGAACTTCCCGCTTTCTTCGTTCTTTCATCCCTAGAGTGTCAAGACTATGGAACCTGCTGCCCGCAGAAGTTTTTCCTTCTCCTCCCAATCTCCAAATATTTAATTCCCGTGTGAACAAACTCCCTCTCACCGCACTTAAGACACCCACGGTACGTTGGTACTTAGGCATCAGTCTTCGTGGACTGTCCAAGATAAAAAAAAAGCCGTCATTTGGACTATTAAGAATTTGTTTAAGACACTTACTATATTTTTTAAATGAAAATTAGTTAAAAAATGAATAAAAATGTACATACTACAACAGATGGAAGCTGATATTTTAAATAAGTAAATTTTATTATTTTACTTTACGCTTAACTGTAACAAAAAAGGAGTCTTTTGTCATTTTCAGTAAATGAATTTAAAGAATGGTAATTAGTATGTATAAGTATTATTTATTTTAGTTCCGAGAATTATGGTAAATAAAACCAGCAGAGAAAAAGAAGCTTAGTAAGAGTTTAAAAATATGATATGTACAGGAAAAGGGTAAATACACACAAAACCTGGCAACGAAAAGAACTTATTAATTTAAATAAATTGTTTAAATATCTTACTAACAAGGATCTGTAAAAAATATAAAATATGCCTTTTTTCCGGGAAGATCGACTGAAGATCCGACCACTGACTTTTTAAATATAGTATATCGTAATGCAAATAAGAAAGAGTGTGTGTCTGGGATCTTGTCTTAATTGTCTAAATTACGACAAAAATATATTTTATATATATATATATATATATATATATATATATATATATATATATATATATATATATATATATATATATATATATATATATATATATATTATATATATATATATATATATATATATATATATATATATAATATATATATATATTTATAAAAACCTAGTTGACAATTCCTAAATATGTATTGTATAATAATATGCAAAAACAGACGGTATAAATTTAAAAAATATGTATCTTAAAGTTTTAAGCTTTTTAGGTCACTAAAGATTTGGTTAATGAAATTGATGTTCTTTTACAGTGTATTTTGTATTCTAGAATAAAACAAGGGCGCTATGTTACTATAAACTCATCAATTCTTAAGTAAGCTACTTACTTTTACAAAAATAATAAATATTATTTTTAAATTATTAGCTAGTTGCCCCTTTTTATTATTTTTAATTTCAATCATCTAAGTATATGCCACCATATCTTTTGTGGTTTTTCCAATACCCTAAAAAGGCGTACAATTGCAAATATAAAAAGAATACCAAATAATCTTTTATGGCAAATACACCAGTCTGTAAAATCATTAAAGAAGGAAAGGACTGTATATAAAAAAAGAAACCTAGTTGCTGACTCTATCTAAATAATTTTTAACACATTTTTACATGTATATATTTTTTATATTTAACTCTTTTTACAGGTTTTATTTAGTCATAATAAAATATATTTTTAGCATGAATCATATTTTTTATAGAGGGCCCTTTTGTGAAAATTTGTTTTTATTGCTGCATTATTTTATTTTAATTACGTTAAAAAACTATTTTTAATTATTTTTATAACAATTGCAAATAAATAAAACTTTTAACAAATAAAATTGTTTGCTTAAAACATAACATAAAATAAAAATGTATTCATTTGACTTTTTACAAAAATGTATATAGTGCTTATACATGGTATTTGGAATATACTGTACTATTTATAATGGGTCTCTTTAAAAACACTTCGTAAAAAGACTTTGAATAGAAGTGCAAAAAAAGAACAAGTATTTTTTTCGGGTATGCATACCAAATATTAAAATTTTTGTTTTAGGAGAATCGGCAAGCGAAATCCACATCATTTTTAGGATTCCGTAAAATCAATAATATTTAACTTTAAACACAAAAAATTATCAATAAATAAATACTGTAATACTGTTATGTACTAGGTTAAAAGTGAGGACCTCTAAGTAAATAAAATATCGAAATTCCGGACAAAAATGGTCATCGTGGTATTGACTCGAGAATTGGTAACATTTGGAACAAACTTAATGACTCTAACCTATTTTTTTATTTAAACACCTATTTTATGTAAAATACAAAATTTAAACACAGTTGGTCTTAAAAGGTTGTTTCTTTTTTTATTTATTTCGCGATATATATTAAAAAAATATTTATACTAACCATAAAAACATAATGTTTTTAAAATATTGCTTTTATGTTTATTTCCTATGGCACGTGTTTGTTCATACGATATTTTTAATGATTGTAAAAGGTCACAGCCATTATTTTTAGCGTTAAACGAAGTGTGCTATTACGGAACAGAAAGGATAATATTTGTATAAAATAAAAGACAAAAATAGGGTGCCTGTGTATCGTTCAAATTATTTTAAAAGTAAATCAATATAAACCATAAGGCTAAGATTAAATAAGAATTTCTTTATAACCTAATTATTAATTATATAAGCCTGGTGGTCTGGAATAAAATATTATACGAGGATATCGGCCACCTAATCAAAAACATGCCCAGGGCATTAATAAATGTGTAACGTAGGTAAAGATAAAAATTTATGCAAGAATAAATTAATTTTAAACAATTTGCTCACATATAATTTCTATACATTAATACGAATTATGGGCAAAATAAGGGTAAAAATAATTCTATTGTTTGTATTGATATTTTGCCTAGCATATGTTAAAAACGAGATACTTTTGAATCTAAAAAATTGCCATACTATATATTTGGCAAAAAATGTAAAGCATAAAGAAAACGCCAACGTTTCTTCCATTATTGTGTGTTATCTACACATCAAATGCTTTAAAATTTTGTACGACTGAAAAACTAAAATAAATTTATTACTTTCTTAGTATTTAGTCCAAATCTAGATTAAAATTAACTATGAGCATATCTATTTGTTTTAAATAATTTTAATAATATCCTGAGTAGACTAAGTAATGGTTCTGAATTTAATTTTACAGTAAGTTAAGTTATGTGTAAATAGTTTATTCTATTCTGCATTTTAAATTCAAATTTAAAACAATATATTACATATAAGCCAAAGAACAAATATTAGATATGGTCGTTATTTAAAAGAAGAGAAAAATTATTCCTAAAAACTATTACAGAATAAAAAAAACATACATTTTAATGTTAAATATGATATGTTCGTTCCATGTTTTTATCTCCTAAAAAGTTACCCACTAAGTAATCGACAGTTTTAAATTTTATTAAATTTATTTAAATTAAACAAGCAATAGCTATAATAACTGAGTTTCTTAATTTGAAGTGGTAGGTAATAAAATAGGCTAACTTCTGTATATAAAAGTGCAGCCTATTTTTTATTATGCTTTTTAACAACAAATCTGTCTTTATTTTCTGATACTATACACATGATTAGTTTTTTTTTTAATTAAGTTGTATTACTTTTCATATATAATCATAATTTATAATTATACAGACAAGGAACTGTAAGAATCCCATTTTTAATTAAAATTTGTTCTGCAAGGTTCTCGATATTGCACATTGTATATTAATCTAATTACTTTCTTCTAATTTTAAAAAATTCTTTGTGTATTAGTTACTAAACACCACACACATTAACATTGTAACTTATATGGCAATATTATACCAGGCTACAATACATATTAAGGAGATAATTTAAACACAAAATTGACTTCAGCTGATTAATTACAAAATATAAAATATATCATATATAATAAAAATTGATTTTTTAACTAATACAGTCTATGAGTACTCCGTTAAGAATCATTATTTATTAACAATCCCAAAAATTTAACCTCAACTTACAGCATTTTGGTAGCTTATCTGGTAGGCAAATTCTCTGCATATCAGGCTTTCTTTGATATAAAAACTTTGTTTTAGTTTCGTTAAGTATAAAGTTATTAAAATCACACCAAGACATAAATTCTGTTTAGGTTTTCTCAACATAGTTCTGATTAGGATCATCTGCTTACTTTGTTATTTTAGCAGCTGTAAGATAATAGGATACATCGTTAACATATATAATACAGTACAGTGTTTCTTCGTGATTCTATTTAAAATTTTAAAAAATTCTTTTGTGTAAGTTAAATAAGAAGAAAGCTAATGATGTATTATAATGCCTTTAAAACTCAGACAAATATATATACAAACTATATATATATATATATATATATATATATATATATATATATATATATATATATATATATATATATATATATATATATATATATATATATATATATATATATATATATATATATATATATATATATATATATATATATATATATATATATATATATATATATATATATATATATATATGCATCTTACTATTCTCCGGGCGTCCATACATTGTGAAATCCCTATCTTCCGAGCGTCCGTATACGGACGCCCGGAAGTTTTCCTTCACTATAGGCCTCAGGAGAGTCCCATCATGTTATTGCAAAAGTTTGGGCTGGACGCTTTGTGGATAGTAAAATATGTAAATTTCGTATATTTTTGTATATTTTTAGTTCAGCGGACTAGCCAGTAGGCGGCAGAGCGCTAGCACGGCGTATATTTAGAATAATATACTTTTTTACAAATTGTCGATTTCGAAGCGTCCTTTTTGGTCTCAATTTTATGTCGCCGGTACCTAGTATCTGACAACATTGTAAAAGAAATATTGTAGTAAATACTTTAAAAGTTTAATTTTAGCCTCATAAAAGAATTTTTGATCTCCCAGCATCCTTTACAATTTACTGTATATTGTTTTAACATGTAGTTAGTAGAGGATTAAAAAGGTGGTAATTTTTATGTTTAATATTAAAGAAATTTTACATGATTATGGCTCATACATAAATGAACTTTATATTTATCTTATTAATAGAGAGTGTTACTTAAAAGTTATCTTATTTTTAATTTAACTATTAATATCTAATGCACCCTAGTTTTTACTTTAACAATTTATAAAGTATTACAAAAAAAGGTCTAGTTTGTGTAAAATATTCATTTACTTCTTTAGGGATTAGTAAAAGTCAAAGGATTTTTTATGTTTTGCTCCCTAGATCAGTTTTAGGGAAGGATAAAGCTTTTTTCAGGAAAAAAGGTCGTCAAGGAAAGTCAAATGTACTGTTTTATTTTTCAGTTTTATTTCACCGAAATAACTGTTTTTTAGTAATTTCAATGTTCATAATAATGATTGATTAAAATTTACGAAAGGAGACCCCAATAGTTATGTTTTTTATACTAAAAAAACCCACAAGCTTTTAAATTATAGATCGTGATTGTCTCGTACATAAAAAATGTATGAAAACTTTGTATATAACGCAAAAAAAATAGTTTTAATGCCACTTTTAACGTAAATGTTTTAAATATTTTAAATAAGAAGTAATAACTGATAAGCAAAAGGTGTGTTTCTTTACCTATAAAAAAATACCTAACATATGCTGCTCAATTTACCCGCCACTGAATATCTTTTTGGTAAATTTGACATCGTTATAATTTAAAAATATAAAATAAAAAAATGCGGTTTTCACGTTTGGTAGCAAAAATTTTTGGAGAAAGATAGCTATTCCAAATTTTTATAGTTTTTTCGTTTTTATTCAACAGGGCGTAAAAAAGTTCTCTTTTTTATAGAAAGTTTGTCAAAAGCGACGATTTACAAAAATATTTTTTATTTTTTAATTATATGGTGTTATTCAGTAGTTTATTCCAAAAAACAAGGTTTCTTGGATTTTAGATATCTGCTGCGTTTTTCAGGATATTATTTTTTACAAAAAAAAATTATTTTATTTTAATATTGCCTTTTCTGTATTTAACGGTTTATAGCAGAGGTTAATTTTTTTAGACGATTTTAAATTTTTATAATTGTCATTTTAATAGTCACCTAAAATTTTATTTCGAAATAATATTTTATTTCGATAAATATGATAATCACTGCTTAACCTTTCCGTAAGCGCTACATATTCTTGCATTCTAGATTCCAATTTTTTTTGGCAAGATTTAAAAACAATGGACTTTTATCTCAAAAAGTATTTTTGGTTTTATAAAAAGAGTTATATCAATTGTGTAAAAATGATTATTTTCTACAGGCTCTATATTCTTTGTCAGATGATCATTGCCTTGCAGCGTAAATTTGTAATCCACAATATTTTACTGTATTAATAAGCTTGGGATACACGTTAATAATTTAAGGGTTAAAGTATTATTAACAAGAAAATATAACATACAAAAATTATCAGTAATATTTTTTTTTGTCGAGCAGCTTATAGCAAATAACCAACCAAATTATAATTTAGAAAACAAGAAAAACAAAAGTTTAATTTAAAAACATTATAACATAAATAAAAATAATGCAATAAAAAATATTGTTATTAAATAACTCGTATATATCCAGCTAATCACACTGGCTGTTTAGCCAAAAATACAAAGTCAGCACTATTTAAACACCTTGTATGTTGATTTTTGTTATAATTACTAAAATAAAAAAAAGTTGCAGATATAAAAAATCTGAAAACTTTTTTTTTAATGGACTACTAAGTCACACCATATCATTAAAAAACAGAAGATTTTTTGTAGATTGTCGCTTTTTACAAGTGAACTCTCTTTTACATCCTCTAGAATAAAAACAGAAAAAACTTTATTATTTAAATAGCTGCCTTACTCCAAAAATGTATTCCTATAAAATACTAAAAACGGCATTTTGTTTTTTTTTGATTTTCCATTTGGAATTTACCAGTTTCAGATTCAGTTAAACTGAGCAGAAGTTTAGTGTTTTTCTATTTTCCGTTTGAACCCAAGGACTTTTTAAAAAGATCCTCACTAACGGTTTCTGGCCGAAACCCAAATAGGTTCCAAAACATCAACCACCTCCTTTTCCCAGGTTACGAACTCATTTCATTATTTAGACGCCAAGGCGACGTATATGTGTACGTTCGCAAAGGCCTGACGCCTGCTAGAGTTTCTAACCTCGAATCGGGTAGGCCTGACATTTTTTGACTTAAATAAGAGTAAAATGCCAATAAAGTAACGCTGGGCACGGTTAATAATTGGATGGGTGACCTTCAGTAAACATGCGTAAGTCGCAATATCTGCATGTCTGTCATAAAGAACAAAAGAACGAAAAATTTTTTTTTATAATTTTTTTAAAAACAAGTAAATTGACCGCTAAGTTATTAGTGCAAGTTGCTAAAAAAATTATCAATAGCGATAGATAACCAACATATTAAATTTAGCTACAACGCTTAATATGCCTTCATTTTTAAAACAAATAGCATTTTGTAATATGTCGTCCAAAAGTAAATTTTAATTTTTATCTGACTGCCTTTAAAATTATATGGGATTTTATTTAAAACTTATGACTTTGGTTCACTTTCGACTAAACCGGTTGTATTTGACTTCGATTAATGGCGACTTTCCTTTTAACTTATATATGCATCTTCAAATCTATAAGTTTTGTCTATACTAGCAAAGTGTTAAACTGCTAGCATACTCCCATTGTCACCCTGTATTTGACGCCTGCAAATTTAAAATCACATAGGCATTCTGGATTCAGAAATCATCAAATTAAGATTTCGCCAAATACAGAAGACATCGGCGTTCAAAATTACTTTTTTAAAAATTCACAAATACTTAAAGTTAAAAGCATTTTTTTTAAAAAGTTACCTGATAAATTTTAAAAAAGATAAAAAAAAAAAGAAGTCAAAATAACAAAGTATAAACATAAGTTAATATTTTTTTGTTTAAAACAATTTTAATAGTCATCATTATTATGATAAAACTTAAGTTTTCTTTCGACCTATAACTTACGATGTATCAAAACAATAAGCACTCTAAGGCATAAAATCATAATTAATTTGGGCTAAATAAATCAAAAATTATCAAAAACTGATTTAATATGTAACATCCTTTAACGTTACTAAATTTTTCTTTAATCGAAACCACATTTAAAAAATTTGCATCACTGCTGATTTGCTTGGTTATAATGAATATGCCAAGAATATTCATAAAAGACGCCGCCAGGTAGTATAATGTACGGAGCCGTGTGATCTCAAAGTGTACAATATACGGCATGGCCCCCCCCCCCCCCCCCCCCCCCCCCCCCCCCCCCCCCTTTTTTTTTTTTTTTTTTTTTTTTTTTTTTTTTTTTTTTTTTTTTTTTTTTTTTTTTTTTTTTTTTTTTTTTTTTTTTTTTTTTTTTTTTTTTTTTTTTTTTTTTTTTTTTTTTTTTTTTTTTTTTAATCAGAACTATGTTGAGAAAACCTAAACAGAATTTATGTCTTGGTGTGATTTTAATAACCTTATACTTAACGAAACTAAAACTAAGTTTTTATAACAAAAAAAGCCTGATATGCAGAGAATTTGCCTACCAGATAAGCTACCAAAATGCTGTAAGTTGAGGTTAAATTTTTGGGATTTTTAATAAATAATGGTTCTTCACGGAGTACTCATAGACTGTATTAGTTAAAAAATCAATTTTTATTATATATGATATATTTTATATTTTGTAATTAATCAGCTGAAGTCAATTTTGTGTTTAAATTATCTCCTTAATATGTATTGTAGCCTGGTATAATATTGCCATATAAGTTACAATGTTAATGTGTGTGGTGTTTAGTAACTAATACACAAAGAATTTTTTAGAATCGAGAACCTTGCAGAACAAATTTTAATTAAAAATGGGATTCTTACAGTTCCTTGTCTGTATAATTATAAATTATGATTATATATGAAAAGTAATACAACTTAATTAAAAAAAAAACTAATCATGTGTATAGTATCAGAAAATAAAGACAGATTTGTTGTTAAAAAGCATAAGAAAAAATAGGCTGCACTTTTATATACAGAAGTTAGCCTATTTTATTACCTACCACTTCAAATTAGGAAACTCAGTTATTATAGCTATTGCTTGTTTAATTTAAATAAATTTAATAAATTTAAAACTGTCGATTACTTAGTGGGTAACTTTTTAGGAGATAAAACATGGAACGAACATATCATATTTAACATTAAAATGTATGTTTTCTTTATTCTGTAATAGTTTTTAGGAATAATTTTTCTGTTCTTGTAAATAACGACCATATCGAATATTTGTTCTTTGGCTTATATGTAATATATTATTTTAAATTTGAATTTAAAATGCAGAATAGAATAAACTATTTACACATAACTTAACTTACTGTAAAATTAAATTCAGAACCATTACTTAGTCTACTCAGGATATTATTAAAATTATTTAAAACAAATAGATATGCTCATAGTTAATTTTAATCTAGATTTGGACTAAATACTAAGAAAGTAATAAATTTATTTTAGTTTTTCAGTCGTACAAAATTTTAAAGCATTTGATGTGTAGATAACACACAATAATGGAAGAAACGTTGGCGTTTTCTTTATGCTTTACATTTTTTGCCAAATATATAATATGGCAATTTTTTAGATTCAAAAGTATCTCGTTTTTAACATATGCTAGGCAAAATGTCAATACAAACAATAGAATTATTTTTACCCTTATTTTGCTCATAATTCGTATTAATGTAAAGAAATTATATGTAAGCAAATTGTTTAAAATTAATTTATTCTTGCATAAATTTTAATATTTTTATCTTTACCTACGATACACATTTATTAATGCCCTGGGCATGTTTTTGATTAGGTGGCCGATATCCTCGTATAATATTTTATTCCAGACCACCAGGCTTATATAATTAATAATTAGGTTATAAAGACATTCTTATTTAATCTTAGCCTTATGGTTCCCTATTTTTGTCTTTTATTTTATACAAATATTATCCTTTTTGTTCCGTAATAGCACACTGAAGAAAATTTCATGTAAACACTTCGTTTAACGCTAAAAATAATGGCTGTGACCTTTTACAATCATTAAAAATATCGTATGAACAAACACGTGCCATAGGAAATAAACATAAAAGCAATATTTTAAAAACATTATTGTTTTTATTGTTAGTATAAATATTTTTTTTATATATATCGCGAAAAAAATAAAAAAAGAAACAACCTTTTAAGACCAACTGTGTTTAAATTTTGCATTTTACATGAAATAGGTGTTTAAATAAAAAAATAGGTTAGAGTCATTAAGTTTGTTCCAAATGTTACCAATTCTCGAGTCAATACCACGGTGACCATTTTTGTCCGGAATTACGATATTTTATTTACTTAGAGGTCCTCACTTTTAACCTAGTACATAACAGTTTTACAGTATTTATTTATTGATAATTTTTTGTGTTTAAAGTTAAATATTATTGATTTTACGGAATCCTAAAAATGATGTGGATTTCGCTTACCGATTCTCCTAAAACAAAATTTTTAATATTTGGTATGCATACCCGAAAAAAATACTTGTTCTTTTTTTGCACTTCTATTCAAAGTCTTTTTACGAAGTGTTTTTAAAGAGACCCATTATAAATAGTACAGTATATTCCAAATACCATGTATAAGCACTATATACATTTTTGTAAAAAGTCAAATGAATATATTTTTATTTTATGTTATGTTTTAAGCAAACAATTTTATTTGTTAAAAATTTTATTTATTTGCAATTGTTATAAAAATAATTAAAAATAGTTTTTTAACGTAATTAAAATAAAATAATGCAGCAATAAAAACAAATTTTCACAAAAGGGCCCTCTATAAAAAATATGATTCATGCTAAAAATATATTTTATTATGACTAAATAAAACCTGTAAAAAGAGTTAAATATAAAAAATACATACATGTAAAAATGTGTTAAAAATTAATTAGATAGAGTCAGCAACTAGGTTTCTTATTTTTTTTTTAATACAGTCCTTTCCTTCTTTAATGACTTTACAGACTGGTGTATTTGCCATAAAAGATTATTTGGTATTCTTTTTATATTTGCAATTGTACGCCTTTTTAGGGTATTGGAAAAACCACAAAAGATATGGTGGCATATACTTAGATGATTGAAATTAAAAATAAATAAAAAAGGGGCAACTAGCTAATAATTTAAAAATAATATTTATTTCTTTTGTAAAAGTAAGTAGCTTACTTAAGAATTGATGAGTTTATAGTAATAGCGCCCTTGTTTTATTCTAGAATACAAAATACACTGTAAAAACATCAATTTCATTAACCAAATCTTTAGTGACCTAAAAAGCTTAAAACTTTAAGATACATATTTTTTAAATTTATACCGTCTGTTTTTGCATATTATTATACAATACATATTTAGGAATTGTCAACTAGGTAAACTTTTAGGTTATATAAATTGCCACAAACTTAACTTTTTACCTAGTAAGCGGTCAGACTAAAATATATGACCTTTATATAAAAATTTTACAATATATCAATTTTCTTAATTTCGTTATACTCAACATTTGCACAAACCATTATTATTTAAGATTTTGTCACAAAAAATATTTTTAATACAATCTAGTGTCAATAATTTTATACTAATATTTATTAGCTGGCATTTAATTTTATTTCGTGAGGATTTAACAGGACCAGAAATAAAAGCATAGTAGAATTTTAAAAAAATTATGAACAAAACCTATACTCTATCCTACATTCAGTGTTAATGTAGTCTCTATGATTTATTAAACTTTTATAATCCTAATCTTATGGTTTAAAATGAAGTGTAAATCATAAATAGCAAGATTATTAATACGTCAAAAACCAGCGCCTCATACACAACTGTGTAATGAACAGTAAAAGAGTGATAAAGCAACGAAAATGTAAATAGTTTTTTTACTCTTATCATTTCGTCTTAGAAGTAATTTAAAAAAAACTGTTTCTACATTGTTGGTTTTACAATGTTTAGAATTAAACCTATTATTACTTGATGCTATGGAAGGTTTTAAAGTAGTTTTTAAATATTAATGTGTATTAATATTAATAGCAAAATATAAAACCACAATTCGCAACAACAACATTAGCAAATAGTGTAGCATTACAAGTAAGTATAATAAAAATTATTCTATACATTAAATATATTTAATCTCACCATTTTCTAAAAGTAAATTAATTTTATTTAAATTAAACTTATAATGGTCTATTTGTTTTGTTATTTATGTGATGATTTTAAGACAATTAATTGCTTAAATAAGGTAATTTAAGTAATATATAGGAAGAAATGTGTTATTATTAATAAAAAATGACAGTTTAAATTAAAAATTAAAGAAGCTTAATTTAACTAATTAAAAAATGGTAGTATAAAAAAATATATATTTAATACTTATTTACACTTTTTTTAAGTATTTATCTGAATATTATTCAAAAATATAAATTGTTAGGATAATATGTGTCTTTAATTTTTTTCTTCATGTTTTATGACATACGAACGCTAACTTAGTTAATAAAATATTTAGATTTTATTTTATTTTTATAGAGAATCTTTAGATATTGCATTTTAAATTTATAACGTTAGGTAGGTTTTTCAATTTTCCTCTTTTTAATAAAGCATTTTATTACGTATTTTCTGTTTTGCTTCAAAATAAATTGTCTACTTTTAAAATGATAAACGGTAAGGTAAAAGTTTATAAAAATGATAAAAAATCAACAACATACTGTTTTTATTTTCTAATATTTATGTTTATATAAGGTTGAAGTTAATGAAAACTTTTAAATGTTACTGTACATAGAATGCGACAACTCTATAATAAAACTGAATTTAAATGTAACGTTCATGTACTTTCCATCCATAAGATTTTATGATAATTTAATTTTTATCTATTTAGTATGTAATGCCTTAAATGTATTTTGTTATATACAATATAGAGTTAAATACATACGTATTTTAAATAGATTATAATTAAATTTAAAAGGTTTACATTTTACCGCTAAACGCAATTAGGTAAATGCACTATAAAAAGCTGGTAATAGTTTTTAATAACTGGTACAAAAGGTTTTTGGGAAAAGATAAATGTGAATTGTGCGTTAACCAAGAGTAAAGCAGATCTTTACGTTTATTCTTTATGGAATTTTGCAGACGTTTCACCAAGATCACGTATATCATCCTATTTGTATCTTACTGATGTTACATGCTTTGTTTCGCTAGTTACTGTCGCCAAAAGGATATAACTTTTGGTATACTTTATATACTAACAAATGGAAGACTTTAAAATCTGTAATATAAAATAAAAAATGATAATTTTTGCATAAGAATAAAAATTCTACTAATTTTTTTAAACTAAACTAAATTGGTTAGATATTTTCATTTTTGTTTGAAGTTGTTTAAAAAATTAAGTTTGCTTGAGAGTATGAGTTCATATTTAATTTTTTGGTAAAAAATATGCAGTACGTACTTCCAATGTAATAATTTTAAGGGTGGTTTAATATTATTAGATCAATATCTTACGGACTTTAACCAGTCCAGCTGTCATTCTAACAGAGCACTTTTTTTCGAGATTTCATGTCATACGGATTGTCGATTTTTAACTTTGGAATGGTAGTACACATGACGTAAAATGCCGAAACGCTTAATTAAAGTTGTGCTACTTCTTGATTTGGGGATTGCTTTTCTTCCCTCTTATAAACTCTTTGTTTAGAATCCTAATTAAACAAAAAATGAAAATAATAAAGTACTTTTAAAATTTACTCAGTTACGGTAAAATAAATGTATTGTTTTGCCAAATGGGTTTTAAGGTTAAGCCTTTTCAAAATCGATAACCAATATATAAATAATCCGATGACATTCTGTGCATAGTCAAGAGCGAAAACCATAGCGTAAAACAGGATTAAGTTGTTTGCATAAGGTTGGTAGGGCTAAAATTATGCAGAGAAACGAGATGGCAGATTTTCTTTTAGCCGTGTGTAGTACGGAAATCCCAAAGTAATGTGGTTTAGCAATACTTTTTATAGATTTTAAATAAAAGTTTCTTTGCATGCACTAGATATTTGTTATACACGCTTTGTTTAAATCTTAAAAGTTATTATTATTATAAAAAATAATTTTAATAATTTTTTAACAAGACATATACTTTTTTCAATTGTAGATGTGTTCTACATAGTATGGGAATTAGAAGAGACCTTTACTCATCTGCCAAATGGGTGAAAACTTTTTTTTAACAAATAAATTATGTAAACAAATATATTGCGAATGTGTTACCTAATTTTTTTTAGGTTATTTTTAATTAAAAAAGAATAAATATATCTTTTTTATACTTTCTGTATAATGTAATTTTTTTTTTAATTTTACGTGACAGTACTTATATACCATGAAAAATGTTTCTTTATGGTTTTATAAATATACAAATTTTAATATTTTTTTAATTTAAAATGTTTAAAATTTCCAGAGGTTTTATTTATGAAATTAAAGAAAAAAATAGTACATAGGCACTGTCATGAAAATAAAAATTAGGAATTGAAGTTATACAGAAAGAATCAAAAACTTTACAATTTTTTTTTTAAATTAATTCTAATTTTTTAAGCAACTTATTTGAAAAACGTTTGTTTTCATACTATATTTAATAAAAATAATTTTTATCCATTTTGCAGATGGGTGAACGGGTGAAGGCTAGATATTAGAAAATTATTGTCAAGGCGGATTCATGCTTCATTATTAAAAAGTCCTTATTGGGTACTTGCAAAAAAATTGTTATACAATGTAACCGCTTTGGAGTTTAAACCTGAGCACACTTAGTCTCTATATCCCCTGAGCAGGACCGAAACTATCACATTGTATTTAGATTATTGGCGAGTACCCAACTAGAACTTTTTAATATATTTTTTTATTTGCTAAATTTAAAAATGTGTCGGTAATGCTACAAGAATCTCTTATCTATATACTTAAATTTAAAGTCTTGATCTGCTTAAAAATAATTTTTTATGAACTTAATGATTTATAATTTTTACCAATTTATATCCTATATAAATATTTAATTTATTTTATATTAATATAATTTACCTTACATAAAGTTAATAGGCGTTTAAATAAATCAAAACCACAAAATTCTTTTTATTACAAAGTTACATTTCATCAATAACATGCCCCTAAAAGTGTGAATAATAACTTGCGACTAAGATAACTGGTACATAATTACGAAATCAAAGAAAATCATTATTATCAAAGACAATACTCATTTCTAACTTTTGCGACCAAAGTCAAAAAAATATTTAATTTTTTTAAAATTGAAAAAAAAGGTAATTCATTTTAATAATAAAGCACCCCTTTGTAACTAGTAAATTTATATTGCAAAACATTTCATTTTCAATTATTGACAAAATTAAATAACATAATGCTTTCTGCTGCCTTAAGGTTCTACATACAATGCATTCTTAAAGGTGGGGATAAATTCGTTAAAAATTTAATGAATTAATTTTGGTAAACTTTAATTTCTTTTTGAACTTTTTTTCACATAGAATTAATATATACAGGGAGATTCCTGTAGGAAGTATGAGGTCATCGATATTTTTTTTAATATCAAGTATCATTTTTTATAACGAAGTTTGAAAGTGCATTTTTTTTACATCCGGTAAAATAATTCTGAGTATAAATTAAATAAAAAAAACAAGAAAAAAGCTTATGAAATTTTAAAATTTTAAATTCTTGGGCTTTTTAACGTACATTTTACTTTTCAAATATTACCACAAAAAGTAATTCAGGGGTGTTGAAACTATACCCATTGACATGGTCGTTAAAGAAAAAGGTTCTTAACAAAATTAAAATTACGATGAATTCCATTAAGAAATGTAAATACTTCGTTTTGGCTACGCAAATCCAATTATGGTAAAAATTTCAATTCTTTTTCGTTTCGGTAATTTAACCATTTGTTATAAAATAACAATTTTTTTTCCTCAATAGACACATTAAATACGCTGCTTTGATATAAAGGTCAGAAATAAATTCTTCAAAGTACTGACTTAAAGGACTATTTAACGAATTTTAATTTCAAATCACTGACAGTTAATAACAATAAAATATTTATTGTCAAGGTAACTGTCAGGCAGCCAATTATGCTGGATTTGAAGACTTAATTAAGTTGTTTTTAAAAATTTTATTGCCATTAAATTTTGAAAAATGCGTTTATCTTCTGTTTTTTTGTTACCCAACACATATTCAAAATTGTCTTATCGAATAAATAAAAGTGCTTTTCCACCCCGTAATAAAAAATGGGTGTTACCATTGACAAACAAATATTGATGACGTCATACCTTTTACAAGAATCGCCCTGTATGTATGAATTTTATGTGCAAAAATGTGCAAATTGAATTTAAACTTAACGGGATTAAACTTTTTTAAGTTATTTTCTAAACTTTTAACGTGCACTTTATGTCATACTGTCAGCGCTATAACACCATTGTGGAATACATAAATCTAAACTTTCCTGAATACCCTGGATAAAACGGTCGTCAGCACTGACTTTAAAAAATAAAAAGTTTATATAAACGGCATCATTAGCAAACATTTATTTCGATTATCTCTATTACAATTATTATGACAATAGATATTTTTATTCAGTGACTGGGTGTATTTGGATTTTATTTTAAAATAAGTCATTTTGCCAGAAAAAGTCCTATCATTGTAAAGTAACCTTTTCGATAATCCCAAAACATTAAATACCTTTTAATTTTATTTTCTGTATCTTCTGCAAAATGGCTATTAATTTGCACATTTGTTTAAGCAATGCTTTCTTTCTGTTTTTTTTTTTTTTATTAAATTGTTTTTCAATATTGCCTTATTGTTCTATTATTACAGTTAATTAGGGTTTGTACGTAATTAATTAGGTTTTTTTTTGTAAACGAAACATATTTAAGATTTTAAAAAGGTTTTAAATACATCAAGTTGGCAAACAGAAATGGGATTTGGTCAGCAATATAAAAGGCAGTTGAAATTCAAAAAAATGTTTAGTGATAAGGTTACTTTTATAAACTTTCACATGTTTATACCCCATCACCACAAAACTTTAAAAAAACGGTGGGTTTAGAGTATCTTACTATAGCAAAAAAAACAATATCTTTAAAAATGTTTGACTTTTTTCTTACTGGCTAATCTAAGCAATTCTAAATTTAAATAATTTGATTTAAATGAAGCTATTTTAATGTCAATGTCATAAAGTTTTGTAAACATATTTACTGGGCTTGCTATCGTATTTCTATAAGTAGAAAAATTCACGATATTTTCCATTGCTTATAAATAAAAAGAGGAATTTTTTTTTATTAACTTTATCTAAAAATTAACAAACATTATGACAACGCTAGCTTTTGCAAAAAACCTAAAGTATTGATTAGTGATTTAATAAGATTCTCCTTTGCGCGTTTCTTTTAAATATTTTTTTGCATAGAGCATGTAGAAAAAAATAGTTTGGAGTAAAAACTAATCCTTAACAAAAGATAACGTCTGGTACTAAATTATTTTAAATATTTTCCAAATAGAATATGCCAGTCAATTATTAAAATACAATTAGTTTAAAAATTAATAATTACTTTATTGGGTAAATTAATTGCTGATCAATTCGTAAATACAAATTGCAATATTGTGTGCAAGACATGTAAAACCGCAAAAGACACTTTTTAGCAATAACAAACTTAAAAAGAAATTAATATTTTTTGGTTTTATATAAACAATCCTAAATATTGTCTGCTATTAAATATTACTTTTAGAAAAATTAGGACATCACAACATTTCTTTAATTAATTGTATCTTAATTGAATGGAATTATTAGTTATGGTTATTTAAAACAAAACATTTTAATTAATCTTTATTCAACTTACTAATTTACGCTGAGAACATGCTAACAGAGATAATTAGTTATGAACAAGGTCTACACATGCCGGAATATTGGGTCTACCTATATTGTTTTATGTACATTGGACTTTAATTAGTTTAATGAACGTTTTTATTAAAAAAAAACGTATTGTTCTTTTAAGGTTTTATAGATTCTACATTTTCTTACCACTTACAATATAATTTAAATATTGGTGTTTTTATTACTACGAAAAGAGGAGTGAATTAATAGAAAAAAATATAAATCAAGTTGTTCAAATATGTTTTTTATAATTAGTTTGTGAAATGTACAAAAAAGGGCCACAAGTAAATACATTAAATAAAGTTGTAGGGTAGCCCTAGCAAAAATAGTTTTAAACAAAAAAAAAACAGTTATTTCAAATAAACTAGAATAAAAATATTAATGATATAGAATTTAATTAGAATTTTAAGTATTTTATTGTTAAAATATTTAAAACGTCTATTTTTACCATCAAATCAGAGGCTTTGTCTAGGATTTTTAGACATGATACTGAAATTTTTCCAATTTAATGGCCGGTTGCACCAACAATTTTAAGGAACCCATAGCACAAGGCAATCCTTAAAACGCCAAACAAGCATTGTGATTGGCTACATTGGAGTTTTAAGGAATACTTAACGCTAAGGGTTTCATAAAATTGTTGATGCAACCGGCCATTTTTTTGTACTTTGTAAATAAACTATTAATAATTGACATTATGGAACAATACCTTCTAACTATAGCTTCTAAGATTCATTTTATATTTTTAATTATATTTTAAAAAAAATTATGGTTTTGTGGTCTTTATTTTACTGCTAATTTTTAATTTCACTTATTTGTAGGTTTGTTTCTTGTTTGTTGGAGTACTTAACCTGTTTTTACATGTACCTGAGATAATAACTACGTTCAGTTTTTTTCCCTTATAAGAAAAAATCTAATAAAATAAAGATTTACATAAAATATATTTTAAGTTAAACACGTTTATACTAAATATAAAATAATTTAAAATTATTTACATGCCAATGTAATATTTTGAAATAAGTACTGTACTTATTATTATTTTTATTTCTTATGTAGGAGTCGCACTCCGTATTATTCAAGACTTAACTGTGAAGGTGGATAGTAAATAAATAACTGATTCTGCAAGGACACTTGTGACACTGACATAAAGTTTATGAGTTTATATAGGTTTATGGAAAACTCATAATATTTCGGTTATATAAAAGTTTTTTTTTGCAAAAAAATCTTACGTAAATACAATATGGATTTTTCTAGTAAGAATCTACTTTTAAGGTTTTCGTAACCAAAAAAGTATTATTTGTTAAAACGTCAGCTTCCTTAAAATTACGTCATATGTTTGTTACTTGTATACAGGGTGTAAAAAGTATGATTATCACTTTTTTAATGGGCGATAGTGGAGCTTAAAACAAGTCAAAAAGTTGTGTTAAAATATATGTGTTAAAACTTAAAACATTTTTTTCTAAACGATGTCAAAGTTTAAACTTTAAAAGCAATTATTTCTGAAAACCCTAACAACTGGAAACTTTTGTCTTAATCGCTTATCAGTAGATTTATTAGCTAATAAAATAAATTAAGTTTTAAATGTTTCAATTAAAAAAAAAAAAAATTCTTCTAGTTAAAAATTTAAACCACAATTGGCAACCGAGCTACCAAAAGCCTTGTGCGTGAAGTAAAGTCAGTTATACATTGTGCTTACCGGCCCGGCCGCAATATTTTTGTTTGTCGATATGTTTTACATTTAGAAGAAACCTAGTGCAAGTGCACCAAAGAGTTTTAAAAACGAAATGTGTGCGGTTGCACAAATCTTATTCTTTAAGCAAAATAAAAAAGTGCTGTTTTAAAACATAATAATTTGTCTTCCTAAAAGGGATTTCAAGCCTTATCTTGTGGTAAGTATAATTATTTTTAATTACAAATAAAAACCAAACAATAATTAATTGTTTTTTACTTAAATTTAATTTCAAATTATATATTAAATATATGTATGCAAATAAACAACTCATTAAAAAAAGTGTAAATATGCAAAACCTCGCAAAAAACGTTCGAGGTTCTACTCGCTGCAATGAAACGGGCGCGGTGTTGCCATACTTTTTTAAACTTTGAAAGACCATATTTCGAAAATAATTAACTATTGGCCCACATCATCTTAGCTTTTTTGACTATCGCCCATTTAAATCGTAAGCATCATACTTTTTGCACCCTGTATAAAAAATATATGTATAAAAGAAACTACGTTCTATTTTTTAAAGTAAATATTTTTTTAATACTTAAAAGATTATATTGGGTTGGTAAGAAAGTTCTGCGACATAAAACACAAGTAAAAAAGAACAACATTTTATTTTAACAATAAAAGATTATTCAGTAATGTAGGCTCCCTTTGCTTCTACAACTCGTGCCCAATGGTCTGGTAGACTTTGCATGCCCGCAGTCCAGAATTCCTTTGGCCGTGAATTAAAAAAGTCGTCCAATTTTTTTGATATCCGCAAGATCATCAAAGTATTTATCCCGTAAATAATTTTTCAAAGCTCAAAACAGTTGGTAGTCGGTAGGTGCTAAGTCGGGGGAATACGGTGGGTGTGGTAAAACTTTCCACCCAAACTGTGAAATAGATTCTTGTGCTAGCTTGGCTACATGGGGTCGAGCATTATCGTGAAGAAGACGAACCTGGAGACGTTTACGCCTTTTTTGTTTAATAATTTGAGCCAGCTTTTTTAGTTGTGCAGAGTAAGTCTCTGCCTTTATTGTGGTGTTGGTTGGTAGAAGTTCATAATAGAGCAAGCCCCTAGAGTCCCACCAACAACAGAGTAAAACTTTTTTGATTTCACGGGGCAGCTTAGGGGTAGGTTCTGGTTTTTCCCCTTTTAGTAGCCACTGTCGCTTGCGTGTGTGGTTGACACAAAGCACCCAGCTCTCATCTCCAGCGACTATTGCTTGAAGGAAATCCTTTCTGTTCGGACTATGCAGAGTGAAAGACAGATGGACATGTGCGTCGCTTTGTTTAATTTGCTGATATCATGCGGTATCCAAGACAAAATAACTTTTCTGCATCCCAGTTTTTGGAGATGTTGGAGAATCGTGGAATGGGTACAGCCGAGTTTGTTGGCTAATTCTCGTGACGATGTTTTAGACTTTACTTTAACAAGTTTTTCATCGTCAACAGTTGATTTCCTGCCTGACCTAGGTTCGTCTTTAAAAGATGTAAAGAAAAAACGAAAACGCTGATACCAACGGGACACTGCTGAATGATGAACTATTTTAGCTTTGAACGTACTGCACATATTATCGGCGGCGCGGCGGCTCTTGCAGAATGCCCTTGCAGGAACTTATAATATGCGATCGCTCGAAGTGCACTTTGATCCATCTTTACTCAAACTGTTAGCGCCAAACCACTAACTCGCTTATATACCCTGCCATATGGAAGGTTCTAAAGCAGTATTGCATATACTACTCTGTAATGATCTCGAACTTTGTTATTAGAAAAAATATTTTAATAAAAAAAAAATGTCGCAAGACTTTCTTACCAACCCAATAATAAAAAATGTTATTGACCCCCGGGTATATTGGATCCTTTTATTATATTAAATTTTAAATTTTGGGTTATATGTATTAAGATGCTTTTAATATTGTTTTTTTATAATAGTAAACCTCTTGCTTGCATATCTGAGTAATCCTTAAGTTATATAAAAATTAAAAAAAATTATAATGTATACTTCAAAACCAATACCAAAATTTCACTCTACCAAAATACCTGGTTTATTATATTTATATTTGTTTTGTAGTCTAGAAATAAATATTTTAAGGCCTTAAATAAATAATAACTGCATCAACTGTTTAAATTTGACAAAATGATTTACCGCTTTTGATTAAATTTACTCAAAACTAATGTTACCTGAGTGATTTTAAATTCATTTGTTTATGTGTTTAATCAAATTATAATATTGTTTAGTTTACATTTGATTTCTAGCTTAATCTAAATTTAATCAATCTCAATTCCATTTTAAAAAATTTTTGTTTAACGTATCATTTATACGAAAATTTGTAGCCCTTGAGGCCGTAGGCCAAGAGGGCTAATTTTCTCGAGTGACTTATATGTAATAACACACGTATTCCATACAATATTTTATCCAAAACTGTCATATTATTATAATATAAAGTTGAAGAGATACATAGAAAAGATCCTTGGAATAAAAAAATTTCCCTGTATTATATTTCTAATTTGTCAGATGGATTTTTCTTGCAACAATGCAATTTCTCGAAGAAGGTTGTGGTTTTGTAACTAAGGTGATTGTTTATTAAAAAAAAAATGATTTTTGTCAAAAACTGAAAAAGTCCCAGAATGGAAAACTCTTAAGTTTAAAAAGGAATTCGGGAAGAAGCTAATAGAGCAATAACCAACCTAATCCCAGAGAAATTAAGACAGTTTTACAATAAGGAATTTCGTGAATGAAGTGTGGATGAAAAATAAAGGCATTCAATTGGTAAACGAAAAAGTTTTACTGGCATATTTCTTATATTTAAGTGAGAAACTTGCCCCTTCGTCATTATGGACGAAATATTCCATGGTAAAAACAACCCTTAAGATATATAAGAACATCGATATATCCAGATATGGAAAAATTGTAGCGTTCCTTTAATCAAAATCCAGAAATTATTCGTCTACGAAGGCCAAAGTTTTAGGAAGAGCTGAAATCGAGCAATTTTTGCAAGAAGCTTTTAATAAATATTATCTCTTAGTCAAGGTAGGCATTTTGTTTTCCATTATAGTTGCCTTTTTACGCTTTGATCTTTTATGGTCATGGAACATTTTAATATTTTTTTTATGTTTCTTGTAATCAAGGTTTTCTGTATAATATATAATATATAATTTTTCAATTTCAGGTGGTCTTGATACTAGGCGTTTCTGGTGCCTGTCGATGTGACGAATTGACAAAGTTGCTTATAGAAGACAAAGGACAATACCTTGTTATTCGAATCTCCGAGACAAAAACCGATAAATTCAAGATGCTTTACCATTTTAAAAGAAGGTTTTACGTTAAACCCTATTGAGTTAGTGAGGCAGTATTTAAAATTACGACCAAAAAATGTACCCACAAACAGATTTTTTTTTAATTATCAGAAAGGGAAGTGTACTTCTTGGTGTGTTGTTATAAATAAAATTTCTAAAATACCAAATGCTGTGGCAAAATTTTTGGGATTGCCTGACTCTAATTTATATACTGGTCATAGCTTACGCCGCACATCAGCAACCCTCCTGGCCAATGCCGGATGGGACCTCATAACCCTCAAACGCCATGGTGGATGGAAATCATCCACCGTGGCTGAAAGCTATGTTGAAGAATCAATTTCGAACAAAATCAAAATTGCAAAAAAATACAGGGTGAGCAATCTCAAGCTGTCGATAATGCAGGGAAAAGCATAATTTCTGTAAATGTTCCCGAAAAAAGTGTTATCGGTGCTGATGCTTATCTTAAGGGTAATTTCACAATCAATGTAAACATTAGTATTAACAATAAGTAGTAGCACATAAGTTTAGTAATAGTATAGTGTAGTAGTAGCAAAAACTAATGTTGTTTTGATTGTAATATTGAATTTGTTTGACATGTTGTTTTGGAGCCTGTTTTATATGATTTTTTGTAATAAAGCAATGTTAAAAGCACTATGTATTGGACTCATTTTAGGGCATCGGGCTAGTAAACTTCATAACTCACTAGTGAGATAAAATCTATAACTCACTACTTTATCTCACTAGTGAGTTATGGGTCACTTTATTCGTCTAAATTTAGATCTATAATGGACGTATAATATGATAGTTTTGGATAAAAATATTTGTTCCTTTAAAAATACAACATGTTGGTAAAAATGACTTTAGCATATGTATGTATCTTGTATATGTATATCTTTAAACGTATCCTACATAAAACACAAATTGACAATTAATATGTTTGGCTAATATACTCTACGTTAATCAGTGTAACTGTTCCTTCTACATGGTTGTATGTTAAGTAATTACTTAGAACAAGCAAAATTATGCCAAATCTGGTTATTTTTGGATACATTTATAAACAGATAATTTGACAAAACAATTTTGTTTAATTTGTTTTTAAATTAATTGCTCTTTAAAAAATAAGCATACATTTAGTTATTAGCTATTTAAAATTTGACTTTACTTTAAGTGACCAGAAGAAAAAAAGAGTGCTTTTAAAAGTAAGGGGTTATAAAAAGGTCAATATGGACCTTTTAATAACTTTACTGCATTATGCTGCATGGTTGTTCAATGGTACTTTAAACAGTTGGTACCACATTGGTACCCAATAATACCATTTGGTACTACGAAATCATCTTTAAAATTAATAAAACACCAAGTTTATTAAAAAAAAGTTAAGCCTTTTTTGTAAATTGTTACAAATATAAGAAATATGTTTTTAAAATTAATTCTTTAAGATTTTTATATAAGTTACATAAAATTGTATGAAAATATTAATAGAAGTATTTTACTTACTTTAAAGTTTCTACTATAAATCCAAAGTAAGTATCAATGATGTCACGATGGGTGTAACATTAATAAAAAATGGGTGGCAAAGTACTGATAGATAGCACAACTTCAGTATTCCGCTTGTATCTTGGGGTGATCTCAACCAAATCAAACTGGGTTTTGTTCATCTTAAAGCTCTTTCATTTCGCTATAACCTGACTACGGCTTGTTGATAAATACAAATTTTAACTAATAAATTTCAAGCAGTAAAATTCAAATATTTTCCATAATTTTCTTATTTTTTCTCAATTTTTCCTAAATTTTAAAAGATGTCTTAATCGGAAAAAAAATCTAATGGTTGCATCGTGTTTAGCGACCGCAAAAACATATAATTAGCCTATGATCGCGTCAATTTTTCACTGAATCTTCTCTTGATATCTCCTTAAACAACAAGCTCTGAAATAATAGTGGTTAAATGTTGCACCGGGTTAACTTTCGAATTTCTTAACCAAACTTTGGGAAATGAGTTTTTAGACGTATTCGAACGTTTTAAGCAATGGGCATCAAAAAAATAACGATCTTGTCTTGGTTCTAAAAGAGCCAATGTCAACTTTTTCAAATTTTGTATTTTGTAAGTTTGAAGATGTAGGTATTTTAAAGAATAAAAGATATATTTTAAAATAAGGATTTGTCTATAAATTTTATAAACAACAATGTTTAAAGATTAAAGATTGACTAAATTGGAAACTTTTGGTATAAATAACACAAAATTTGAAATAATTGACATTGGCCATTTTAGAACCAAGCCACAGATATATAGACGCACTATGCCCATTATGGTTAAGTAACGGGAAAGAAAAGAAAGGAAAAAGCTTTTTAATGCAGACTATAAACAAAAACTTGGCATAATTTTTAGCTAATAGAAAAATATTTAAAAATACTTTTTGCTTTTGGTCAAAAAACAATTTTTCTGACATGTAGATTTGTTTCACTGTTGTAATAACCAAATATTAATAAATAAATCATTCTTTGTAATGAAAGCATATTTTATTTAGTTGTTCTTGTAAAAATACTATTTATGTAATAGAAAAGTAAATAAAGTAGTATGTAGGCTTTTCTTATATATTACTTTATGTGTGTTTTTTATAAACTAGTAATTAAAATTAAAAAAATGGTATGTTTCGCTTCTTCAATAGCTGTTAACAAATAATTTATTAACAAATTGCTTCTAAAGATAACAGAAAATAGCTTAAGGTAATATTTGACGTTAAAAGTTATTAATTTTGACATCGCGTTTATCATCTAAAAATGGATTACTGTTTGCGACACGTTATTACGGTAAGATGTGATGGGATAAAATATTATCGACCATAAACGAGAAATATTTCTTTATAAAAATTAATGGCCAATGATTAAAAATGATAAAAGATTAATTTTTTTTTGCCTATTCTTAATGTTTCTACGTTTTTTAAAAGTTTTGCAAACTGTGTATATTGTTGGGATAAGGATCAACAAAATTTTAATAATTAAAAAAATATATATTAGATTAGACTAAAACGTTTAAATTTGTTTTATAATATTGTAAAATTTTAATATTTCATTTATTAAACAAGTATTTTTATAAAGTGTTTCGCCTCGTCTGCGATAAAATTCCAAATTTGCCACTACTATAAATTATTCTTCGAAAATAGGATGTTTTTTGTTATACCTAGTATTAAATAGTCTGTCCAGAATACACAGAAAATAACCCAAGGTATATTCAAATGCCATTGAAAAAGCATTTTTTTTTCATAGGTCAATGGAAATTAAAGACTCTTTTTATATGTCAAGACTAAAGGTATAGGCAAAAAACTGAAAAGAAATATATATTTTTTTAATTTGAAAACTAATAACTTTTTTTTAAAAAAAGGTAGATTTTTTTAAAGTTAAGATTATATAAAAAAACAGTAATATTCAAAAAGGGACCAGAAATAGCCAACATTTTTTAAACTTACGGTACAATAACTTTCTTATGCAAAGAGCTATTTAAATGTTTTTTTTTCAAAAACTGCTTAATTTAAGGGACTTTATTTTGCCTCGATAAACATGTGATTTATTTTTAAAACTAAACCCGGCATTTTTTTCTATCACGATCGACACTTGTTGTACCCATTCCCGCGGTAATAAGCAATAAATAGCCAACATAAAATATAAAATGCGCTTCCCTCAACTTTATTTTGCCATTTGTAACAAACCTTAACGTTAATATCCTTAAAGGATCCCCTTATTGAGGTAGACATAGCACTAACATTCAAGGGCGGATTAAGAAAATCCTTACGGGGGTGCGGGGCGGTCTTAGGCAGAAAAACCGGGGGGTTTAAGGGTTATTTGTATTGGAATACCCCTCAACGTAGAAAAGGTTCGAGGTCCAGGGGTCCCCGTCCAGGAACCGAACCATTTTGCCTAGCAATTTTTTTAAAGTGCATAGAATGACTTGAAATTTTAACAGTAGATAGGGAATACTCCAAGGATCAAAATCTAAATCATGCCAAAGGGCGCCTTTACCTTGGAGGTGGTTGCCAAACCATCTCGAGGGTGAAATTTTTTTATATTTTGACCACAGAAATCGATAGAAAAATGATTTTTAAACAAAAAATGTTTCATGCTTTTTTTTTGTAAAATGCAAACTTTTCAAGTTATTCGCGATCGAAAGTCAAAGTTTTTCGTCGGTAAAATCAACGTTTTTAATCGTTTTTTGCAAATAACTCGATAAGTATGCATTTTATTCAAGAAGTTGTATTAAACAAAATTGTAGCTTTAAAAAAACGAATAAAACAGTTTTTATCTAATTGCTGTGGGACCACTACAAGCCAAGTTCTGGTTTGTTAAATGTTAGCTGGTATTTATCAAACACAAAATTTCAGAATTTAAAAGGCAAATAACGCAAAATCCACGTATTTTTCAAAGAAAATTAATAGTAACTTTTTTGAAGCATTTGCAAAGACCTTGCTTTTTTTTAAAAAAAAGGTATGTATCATAAAAATTGAGTGACTTATGATTGAAAATCGAAATTCAGAATTTTAATAAAAAATTACCTTTTTTTTAAATAACTCGAAACCTAAGGGAGATACGTAAAAATTACTAGGGTATTAAATTGTAGCTCTTTAAACTAGAAACATTTTTTTTTAATTTATGTGTGACGAAAATTAAGTGAGATGTAAACGTTTAAAACGCGTGTTATAGACAAGCATTACCTTGTTTTAGCCTTTTAGACGTACCCCTTTAAAAAAGTAGGTGTTTTAAACAGTTTTAATATATAGGACCTTATAGCTCTTAACAAAAACCAACAAAGTAGTTTTTTTTGAGAACTTTTTATCACAAAAACTGAAAAAGTTATATAAAACCAATTTTTTTTAGCATTCTAAAAGCCCAAATGCATTTTTTTTTGATAAATATCTTTTCATTTCAAACATTTTATAATGTAATTGTACATATTTTTTCTATTTTCATTAAATATAATGTTTTTCATTAATCCATGTGAGAAGTTACTATTAAGGGTTGAATTACTTCAAGTAATATTTCAAAGATTAAACACTTATTATTCAACATATTTGAGCCAAGTTTTATTTGATGTTATGCTGTAATATGAAAGTGAAGTAAATTTTGAAGGTTTTAGTAATAAGGGGTAGTTTTTACCCCCTAAGAAATAAAAAAGCGCTCATCGTCGTAATGCACACTTTAAGAGTGAGGCGAACTTAATTCCAACTTTTTATGCAAGTCGATGCATTTTTAAAAAATCCGCGGTTTTGTACTACTTTTTGCATTGTAATATTGTAAGGGGTGGATTTTTAAGGATTAAAAAAATTACAAAATTAAATTAGCTTTACTTTTGAGCAGTCATATTTTTTAATTAAAACTCTGACAATATGTTAATTATTCTAGGGTAAATATTTGTTTTTAATTAAATCATTATAAGGGTTCATTTTTAAGGGTTGAAATATATTAAATAATGTTTCAAAGAATTAAATACTTATTTTTTAACATATTTGAGCCTAAATTTAAGTGACTTAAGCTTTAATGTGGAAGTTCTGAAGGTTTTTGCAATAAGAGGTAGTTTTTGCCCATGAAGCTACTTTTAGCATAATGGAGATTTTAAGAGAAGGGTAAGCTAAGCTTAATCCCAAATTTTTATGCAAACACTGTGATAGTATATTAATTTTTTAAGGTGAATATTTTTTTTAAATTAAATCATACTAGGGGTTGATTTTTAAGGGATAAAATATTTCAAATAATGTTTCAAAGAAACAAAATACTACTTTTTCAACCTATTCCATTCAAGTTTTACTCAGCTTAGGCTTTAATGTCTAGTTTTATACGTTTTAGAATAAAGGGTAGTTTTCACCCCTAAAAAATAAACAGTACCATCGGCATATATAAATTTTGAAGAGGAGGGTTAGTTAAGCTTAATCCCAAATGTCATGCAAATCTATGCCTTTTGGAAAAATGGGCAGGTTTTGCACTTATTTCAGCTTCGTTTCCTGTACTAGTAGGCCTAGGTATTATAGCAACCACATTATATTTTACAAATAACTAATGCCAAACCAAATGCAATAGGCAACATAAAAAGTGTTTAATTAATAATTAACTAAGTACCGCAACAACAGTTATGTTTTTACATTTTTAACTCGTTTTTTTTATTTTTCCCCTTTTTTTGGCTGACGGGGGGGGGGCGATCGTCCCATTCGCCCCTCTCTGAATCCGCCATTGCTAACATTAGTGGATTACTTAAACCTTAACGGTTAAAGTTAGGAAAACCAGTTATAGTAAAAACTTTTTAGTGAACCATTTATTCTTAATGTTTCAAATACAAGATTTAATTGGTTATTTGCACCATGCAGCGAGGGTATGAAACGTAAATTGGTATTTTTCTTTCTTAAAATTGTAATTCTAAAAAAATATACTAAATTATTGTGATATAAATATATTATTAAACAAAAATTTTAACAATCAAAACAGAATTAAAGCAAATTATTGAAAAAGTATAATCATCTAGATATCTAACTTTAGTTTGATTTTCTTTAAGGTTATAATATTATTGCAATTTATTTTACATATGCATTTTGAGCTAAATACGCCTTCCTTTTTTACATTACATTATTGCGTGTTGCAGTGTTTGTCTTTGCATAATAAGGCTTGATGTCTCATATTTAGAACCATCACATTGTCCTCATTTAAAGTCCATCCATATAACAAGGTATCTTTTATTGGTAGCCTCACCAATGTAACTATTGACTTATATAAATTTTTGATAATATGACCTAAAATTACACGTAATAAAAATGTATGTACAATATAAATTTTTGCTTTATAAATTTACCAAAGTGTATGTCGTTTGAAGCCACCTTCTGTAGGAGGCAATTTCGGAGCTTGTTCTTTGCTCTCATTTATAAGGTTTAACCAAATTTCGTTTATATAATTTGTATTTTTATTTTTATATAAATAATATTAAAAAGTGAAGTAGTCGTATCACATCCTGTGAGGTTGTGAAAACTTGGTAAGCCTTCACATGCCAACTTACCAATGTTTTTTAAAATAACGGGAATAAAAATATATAGTGGCATATTAACAAATTAAAAGTACTAAAATATTGATGTAATCGACTTTACCACTAGTCTACCATTTTGTTTGGAAGATACCATGTAAAAAATAATTATTGTATTACCCTCTTCGTGATTGCTGTAAAAATGTAATCCATTCGTACCAAAATTTTACCAAAAACTTACCGATTTAACTTATCTCTACCATCTCAGAAAACTTATTTGTTTACCTCTAAAAATTTATTTATTAACAATGTTAAAATCGTCTTTTTAATGCAGTTAGAAATAATTTCATAATTGTCTATCCATAACTATATATTAATGGCCGAGTTCCAATATTTAATATAATTGCATGGTTAGTTTAAAAAAATATTGGCAATATGCTGTCGTTTTATAAATATTACTGTTTTTATAAATAGTTAACTTTTTTTAACAAAGTGTATATCAAATGAAAGGAAATTAAGGGGTGGTTGCGATGGCAAAAACCGCCGTCCAGCCCGCCGCACAGGCAAGCGCCCTGATGTTTAAAATCCGCTAACTGTTCTATTTTTAAAAATAGATCACATGTTAATTGAGACAAAATGAATTATATTGTTGCCATTAAAAAATAAAATTAAATAAACTTTTTGGTTTTCAATAAGAATGTACATGCATAAAATTAGTTTAAAAAATATTGGCGGTTTGCTGTCGTTTAATAAATATTACTAAAGTTTTATAAATAGTTTACATTTTTTTTAAACAAAGTGTACATGAAATAAAAGAAAATTAAAAGTTTTGCCTATATTTTTGGTCTTGACCAATGAAGAAAGTCGTCAAATTCCATTTTCTATGTAAAAAACATGCTTCTCTATTTAGTGAAAGTCTTATTTGGTTATACCTCAGTTTTTTCATCTTAGAAACTAGGATGATTTTGTCACGTCTTCTATCAGCAGATCCACTGCTGTGAGACTACGTGACAAAAAATCTGCTCTTTCCGAGTTTTAATACTTGGCCAAAAATTATTTAAAATAAAACAATAATAAACGTTTTATAAAACAAAACACATATTTTTAAAAAGAAAACTAACGATCTCCACGTACTGCAAGGTTGAAATAACATAAAATAAAATCCCGTAATTAAGCGGAGGTGCAGTGGTTGCGATGGCAAAAACCACCGCCTAGCCCGCCGCACAGGCAAACGCCCCGAAGTTTAAAATCCGCTAACTGTTCTATTCTTAAAAATAGATCACATGTTAATTGAGACAAAATAAATTATATTGTTGCCCAATTTAAAAAAAATAAAGAGATAAATATAACTATTTTTTAGAAATAGTTTTCAATTTTTCTAAACGAAGTGTACATCAAATGAAAAAAATTAAAGAAAGAAAACTAAAAAAAAATTATAAAAAAAAGTTTCAGTAAAAAAATGTTTTTTTTTTTTTTTTGCCCATATTTTTGGTCTTGACCAATGGAGAGGGTCATCAAACTCCATTTTTATGTAGAAAACATGCTTGTCTATATAGTGAAAGTCTTATTTGGTTATACCTCAGTTTTTTCATCTTGGGAACTAGAAGGCTTTCCGTGCTTCATACGACGGACTATAAGAGACGCTAATATTGTTCAAGATTATATTTTTGCTATAACATGAAACATACATTTTTAACTATCCAGAATTTACTTATCACCCTACTTTAACTGAAATATACAGTGTGTCCCAAATTGGGCCTATATGTATTGGTAACTCGGGAACCATTAGAGCTACAGTGTTGGTTAAATTTCAGATTTTATTTATCTTTTATGGTTTTTGAGATATTAAGAAAAACCAAAATGGTGCATTTTTAACTTTTGCCTGTAGCTCGAAAACTACCAATTTTACGGTTTTAAGATTACTACATTATTAGACCATTTTTTTAAAAATAATTTAATTTATGTAAAAATATTTTTCTAACTTTATTTGTTTTTGAGATATTTACCCAAACATTGGATTTTCATACGGACGCCATATTGGATTTTTACATTTTTGAAAAGAGCTCTTCAAGAGCTTTTTATTGATGTATCACAAGTTTAGGTTTTTAGATTGCTTAAGCTCTAAAAACGATAATTTTTGTTTATTTGATAATAGGCTTAAACTAGACTGCGTAATGGCCGCCCCGTTTCATAAAAACAAATGATACGCATCTTATAATTTAAATAATGTAAATGTCAAAATTAGCGTGCATCTTATTTCTCGGTTTGAAACGCCTTCAACAAAAATTCAAGTTTTGATTATTTTAAGTATTTACAATAATGGCTCTTAATTATTCCAATGATGAAAAGGTGTATATGCTAGAAATTTATTTTAAATCTAACAGAAATTCAGAAGCAAATAACAACATAATCTCTAATAATGAGCCAATTGCTTGGCCAGCTGGATCACCGGACATCAAACCCCCTGATTTTTACCTATGGGGACACGCAAAAAATGAGGCGTACGAGTTTTCTCCGCCCGAAACTAGGCTGGAACTAAAACACAGGATACGGGATGTGTTTGCTTCCATCAACCGAAACACGTTACGCCTAGTAACCCGCAAGGTGTTGGAAAAATGCGAGAAATGTGTGAAAAATAGAGGAAGACATGTACTGTGATTTTATTTTCTTGTTTACTGATACATTTTGTTTTACAGTTGTGTTTAATTATTATCAGTTTAGGGTAATATTAGGAAGTATTAATTTTTGCAAAGAGCATCACTTTTTTTGTATAAGTTTTAAATTTCGCTCTCACAAAAGGTCCATAGGGTAACAAGTTCATCACCAAGAATCTTAAATGTCTATGGTTAGGTTGATGCCGCTCCAAATGCGTATCATTTGTTTTTTATGAAACGGGGCGGCCATTACGCAGTCTAGTCTAAGCCTACTATTAAATAAACAAAAATTATCGTTTTTAGAGCTTAAGCAATCTGAAAACCTAGACTTGTGATACATCAATGAAAAGCTCTTGAAGAGCTCTTTTCAAAAATGTAAAAATCCAATATGGCGTCCGTATGAAAATCCAAAGTTGGGGTAAATATCTCAAAAACTAATAAAGTAAGAAAAATATTTTTACTTGAATTAAATTCTTCTTAAAAAAGTGTTCTAATAATGTAGTAATCTTAAAACTGTAAAATTCGTAGTTTGCGAGCTACAGGCAAAAGTTAAAAATGCACCATTTTGGTTTTTCTTAATTATCTCAAAAACCATAAAAGATAAATATAATCTGAAAGCAGATTTAATTTTGCAATTAAATTGTCTAAAACTTTCCTTATTAACCAACACTGTAGCTCTAATGGTTCCCGAGTTACCAATACATGTAGGCCCAATTTGAGACACACTGTATTTTTATTCATTAATATTGTATATTTTTTGCATTCTTTCAACTATTAATATTTAAAACCTGCAGTTACCTAGCCAAAATATTAATGGCACAAGATATGATACCCACGTTCTAAAACAAAACGAGGGATATAAGAGTTACTTAAATATAAAAAGATTTGACTGCTTTATGACCCTTCAAATGTGCTTAGATGCTTGAAACGAAGAGAATAGGTTTTCCCAACATAATCCAAGGGCAAACGTGTTGCAGACGTAAAATAAATTTACGGTCGTAAGGCTTACTGAAGTGTAAGCAAAAGCACGTATGGAGGTGCTGAAAATTAAATTTGGAAAGAATCGGTGTACTTAGCCTTTCTTACCGTAAATCGCTTAGGTAGCTTTTATAAACATACTTAGTGCTGGGAAAAATATATTGCCTGGTTGGAGAACACCTACATATAAAGGTATAAGAGATACTCACTATTATGTAAGTATGGGGTTACGAAAACCCTAGGTCACACTTTTTATTATTTTATTGCGGTATTACAAGGATACTGGGTTTTGACCCATATAAGTGTGTCGGAAGATTAGGCTTTGGATACCGTTGTAATATGGACATGAACCTTTCCAATATTTTTGTGGATTTTAATTTTTGTGGGTAGTACAGTTTTTCTTGCTTAAGCTTGCTTATTACTTCTGTTTATTACCTTTCTATATTTACTAACAACCAGACCCAATTGATTTTACGAAGCATGTAATTGGAAAAACTTTTAAAAATTTAGGTAGCTTGATATCCGAAGCTTTCGAATTTTCAGAAGTGTATACTCGCCTATCTGGAATTCTCAGGAGTTATGCTGGCAAATAGCTTTAGAGCAGTGCCAAGAAACAATATCAAGATCAAGGTTTTCATATATTTTATTTATTTAAAATTTCTAATTAAAAAAACTGCATTTAATGACGCCTTTTAGACGATGTAGTATTGACTTTAAAGACTTTATACAGGAAGTCCGATTATGGAGTGTTTATAAGAAGACGACGAGACTGAACAGTTACGTGTTTGTTTTTGGGAAAGATCCCTTTTTTCGAAAATTAAGGAAATTTAAAAAAAGGTTAAAAATAGGGATGAATACTTTATTGTGATCAAATTAAATTTTATTTTCGAAATTATGTTTTTTTTCCACAAAAATCTGTAGCTTACTTGTTGAAATGCGTGCTTAAAAAAATAAATATAAACTAATTCCGCGTTTTTAATTTTATAAAAAAAAATAAAAAATATATATATTTTTAAAGTCCTCTAGCATCTAAACAAGTTTTTATATAGACAAGTTGAGTTAAAACATTATATTTTCGGCAAATGGACTTGCGATCTTTCGTTGTATACGCTATTTCTGGACACCCTGTATAAGTACTACTATTTCTAAATGGCATCCAGACGGCACTTCAAGTTTTACTTGTAAATTAAATTATATACCACTATCCTACCAGAGAAATAAAACCACCAGAAATAAACAACTGCCTCGGATATGGCCTAACTTTATTAATTTGACGAGAAGTGTTTTGACGTTGCAAGCTGAGACCACATACTGGATATAGTAGTTCCCTAAAAAGCATTATTTGATGTATTTTCCTTGTAATAATCATTCATAAATTTTGCGTGGTATTTTTTACCATAGAATACAAGTTAATATGGTTTTAAAGAAATATGTGAAGAGTAACGATCTGGTTAGGACAAAGGAAAGAAGATCTGCTGTGGATTTTTGTTATGGAATTCATAATGTTATGTAACATTTAACAATAAATTTTTCCAATACTTTACAAACAACTAAAAGAAGAGAATACGTCTAGATGCAAGAGTTTTGAAGCTCGGAAGCAGATTTTTTAAGATGAATGCTGGTATTCAATCTAGTCAAGAGGATTTTTTGGTATTAAGAGTATGAGTTACCAAGCCATGATCTGAGCGACCAAGAGTGCAGTTACTGATGATTGGTAGTGTTTAAGGTTGATATAAAGATGTAAGAAAAATATCCAGAGAGTTTGAATTATGAGTAGGGATACGTAGGGAAGTAAGTAGGTGAACGAGTTACTGATTGTGAAGGTGTCGGCTACCCTTCCTTAAGTGCCAGTTTTTGTAGTGCCTAGCCAGTCCTTATTGTAAACATTAAAGTTCCCGGTGATTTTTACTTTGGCCAATGGAAACTGGGAAATAATAGTATTAATCTTTATTAAAAGGAAGTCAAAGAACTAGGTATGGGAATTGTCATATAGAAGTTTAAGCCAAAGAATTTTGGGCCTACCTAATTCAGAGTTAAAAACACTTTCACAAGCCAGATCGTTGCGAACGTAAACACATATGTCGCCATTGGGACGGTTGGGTTTTAGTAAAAAACTGTATGTGGGGTTTGGAAGATTAAAGAGAATAGTGAACAGAGTTTATGTTGGAGTTACCCCCGCTGTTAATATTACTATTGGTAATCAATATCTAGCAATGACAAATTTTGGTATTTATCATTCCATCCACTGAAGCCATGTCGAACAAGACTCGGGCATTATTGTACTTAAAAATGTCCTAAGATACCTCTAGCTTCAAACCAGCGATTTTTTAAATGAAAGTCCAGTTTATTTACTTAACTTGGTTAAGCTATTAAATAATTTATATAGAGAACAGTTATTTATTTTGGTATGTACCTATAAATAAGCTATTACCTATTGCAAAAAACTAATTCGAAAGGTATTCCATCTAGGTGAACGTCACAAACCAAACATAAACTATAATAAGAATTTGTTCAAAAATATAAATTGTTTTGTTATAACACTAACTATTGAAAACAAACTTCTAACATGGCTACGAATATACTGTTATCATTTTATTAGGTTATATTTTAATGTTGTCTTGCTATTTTATAGCATTTAAAAAAGTTATAAGATTGCACACGCCTCATATTTTTAAAGACATTTTTAATAAAAGTGAGATAAATATAAATTGTATAAAAATAAAATAAAGACATTTAAAAATACGTACAGTTAAATACATAACGCTTAAGTTTTTTGATTAAAATCTTTTATTGTAAAAAATTGTTTGCAAAAGACTTTGATTTATTTTTTTGGATGTAAAAAAATTAATAAAGCTGTGTATACTTACTGCAGTTAAATAAAAAGTTACACCCAAATATTAGTTTATATTTTAACTTCTTTAAATATATATTTGTTAATTAAAGTAACAGAAAAGATGGTGCTAAACTATTTTTTGGGTATGTATATGTAAATTATCTAGGTATTTTTTAAGAAATACAACCTAAAGCAAACATCAATTATTCACTATTTTTTTCTTCGTGAATCGAGGCTCAAAAAAATATTGCTAAAAAATCACAAACAGGATTAATGGAAATAATTTATTTAATTCAAGCGAAATACTTTTTTATTTTATAAACACAACTAACGAGAACTAACCAGCACTAAGAACATAAAAATATATGTTTTAATCTTATTGACCAAAATTTTCTCTCTATAAACTTTTAAAAACAGTAAAAATTTGTATTAGTTCTTGTTATTTATTTGTTGCTTTTTATAAATAACCTTGTTGATGTGATACACTATCTAGGTATGAACACCACTGTGCTTTCCAAGCTGATTAAGACCGTTGCAGGTAGTAGGTCCCAAAGGAGGAATTATATTGATGGTTTATTTTCATACAGAAGCAGTATAAAAAAGAAACAGAATCTTTATAGCTTATAGGTGATCAGTGTATTGGCCAAACTCATTTTTTAGACTTGGAAATAGTATTTCAAGTAGGTTCTTATTTGAGATACATACAGGGTTTACAAATTATAAAGGGAAAAATTCTTTTAGCTCGAAAGAGGAATATATCCTTGCAGCTGTTTTTTCTAGTAAACACATATATTTATGCAATTTAAAGCCATTATCAAAGGTTACTACAATGTTAAATAAAAGCGGACAAGTTCTGCAGTTGTCCGCTCTTAAGTCGGGGTTGAACGTTGGTAAACTTGTTTGACAACAGCGAACATTATTGTATATGTCTGTCGGACACTAAATTAGAAATTATTTTTAATATACCAATGTAACCTCAAGGCTCTAAATTTGTTTTTTAAATATTTGTAGAATAAATATTAGAAAAAGGTTACTTCCATTAGTAAAACTACTCACCTGCCTTTTTCCCCTGACCCTTCATATGATAAAAAACAGTAGCAGTATGCCGTTTAGAAGTACCGTACTATTAATTTTGTGGAAACCTAAAAAGGCAAGTTAGGATAGTTGATGTTCAGAAGCACATTTTATAAACACATATAAGTATTACCATTTTCACCCTTTTAATATTGGAAATTTGTTAAGAAAAAAACAACTGCTGGAAAAGAAAAATTAACAGGGTCATGAAATTAGAACTAGTAGAAAATGTTTGGCAAAAATTATGTTTGTAAAGGTTAGAGAAAAAATAATTAATAAAATTTATTTCACCGACATTTTTATTAAGAGGATAAAAAGATTAAGTGCTATTTGAAGAAGAAAGAAGTTGTATTGTTTGATTATTAAAACAATCTTTGTTGCTTTTCATTCTTATTACTGGAATTTAAAGAAAAATCGCTTCGATAGCTTGGATTTTAAAAGACTTGCTTAAGCGTTCTTATTGGTATGTAAAATACATGTTTAAATTCCCAATTGACATGTTGTGAAGACATCGCTAGAAAAAAAAACAGATAGGTTACTTTTAGCATATAACGCAGGCGCATGCTGGCCCACCGGGATACCGGGAGTTTCCCTGTGGGCCCTTGTAAGTTTGCTTCTAAGGTCCCCTTCTATGCCTTAAAGCCTACGACACGGATAAACACAAAAAAAAAACAATAAATTAGATGTAATAATCAGCCCAGTTACTGTTTAACTGAACCACACCTGATGTGATAACAATCACGCGTTAAGATCTTTATTTTTTATTTTTTTTAAATTTTGTATTTGTTTAAACTTTGTTGTGTAATGTTGACATGTACGTATTTAATATCTAGTAGGATTAGATAAATTTGTTGAAAAGTTTTCCTATTCCTTAACATGAACTTAAAATAACTTTTCTGTAATAAGAGAATTATACTATTTCTGTGTTTAAGTTTTTTGAATTTGCTGTAGGTTGTTGATTTTTCGACAAAAAAATAATTTTTTGCAGTTACTTAACGAATGAAATTATGGGTTGGTGGTATAAGTTTTAATATTAGAAGACCTGAGATACGAAAAATTTAAAAGGAGGAGTTTCAACCCTTTAGGAAGGTCCTTAAGATACCTACCAACCTATTGACAAAGTCCTATTCTGTAAATACATAATTTTAAAGTTATTCTAAGAACGTACGGTTCATATTCATATTACCGATAAAAGAAGCATAAATTATGGTTAAAACTATATCAATTTTTTACTAACCAGATAAACATTAAAATTACGTAGGAAAAAAATACTTAATGCAAATTTATAGGTTTATTAGATTATGCGAATAGACCCTATGTATACCATTTATTTAAATCAAAAATAAGTTAATTCTCTTCCTTAGCCTACTTAATCTGACGTCGGACCTAAAATGCCGACCGTTGTTAATTATCCGCTCTATTATTTATAAAACCGATAATATATTTTTACCCATTAATATTCCATCTGTACATGGACGCCTCTAAATTTTGTGGTTAATTATTAAAATACAAAAGGGTTCGCGTCTGCTGCTAACTCACAACGCCTTTCTGAATAATAGCAATTTTCATATTCTTTGTTAGGTGACATGTAAATTAAAATGCTAAAGTATGTCGACATCTAAATTTACTTCCCTTGTAGTTTTTAAAATTTGGGCGTCCATTTCATCGGTCCACATTTTTTTAACGTTTCTGGGATAAAATAATAATTTATTAAAAATAATATTAATAAAAAAATTTTAAATATTATTATTTTTATTTTTTATTTTTAAAATTAAATTTTCATCCAACCGCCGGCCACAAAGGGGGGGAAAATAATGGATTTCGTTATCCCATTTTTTAATTGGGCCTCGGTATTCAATAAAGGGCGTCAAAATGAAAATATAAAATTTTTTTTTTGAAGTAAGTCGATGTTTCATAAGATATTAAATTAAAATTTGGGTGAGGTTTTTGGAACGGGGTAAATCCGTTCACGGATTCGCTTCCTTCAGGGGCGCCACCTGCGGATATTGCATGTGTTAAAAAACCAAAACTTTTTTGTACCCCATAATAAAGTTCATAAAAAAATTCTAATTATCAATTTTTTTCTTGTAAAAAAAGTATTCTGTAAATGTCGGCCTGAGAATCCGTTTATTAGATATCTTAATTTTAAAATCTAGTCTTTTTAAAAAGTTACAAAATAAACGTAAATTATTTTTTCTAAAATTAATTAAATTACTTATTATAATAAAAATCATAGAATAATGACCCTTAAATTTTTGTTCTACGTGACTTCCATTCATTTTTACAATACGAGCTCTCTTTAATAAAGAAAATCTAAGGCTTTGAAAAAAATTTGGTTTCAACCTGAAATGCTCTCCAGCTGCAATGATTCTTTCTCTTAAATAACCTCGTTTAAAATCGGAACCATATACACAAAGTCTTTCATACATCCCCAGACTGAAAAATCCAAAGGTGTAGGTCGGGCGAACGGGTGGCCACGGAACAGGGCATCTCGACCCCGACCAATACAGCGATTGGGGAAAAACTTGATTAAATAGTTCCAACATTTATAGCAAAATGAGCCGGAGCACCCCGAGTTGAAACCAAAGATTTTGTCTTAAATTTAGAGGCAAATCATCAAGCAAATCGGGCAGTATTTCTTGAGAAACAACAGAAATGAATCACCAGTCAAATTACCTGAAAAGAAAGTTATCCACAACACCTGCCCCACATTGACTTTAAAATTTACTTGATGATGTGTTCAACTATGGCCCTAGGTTTCTTCAGCCCATATGTTGCGTTATGGATATTTGTCATGCCGTTTCTTTCGTTTCAGTAAACAGAATCGCTTTTATAAAATCCACATTTCTGTTATTCATTTCACATAACCATCTACAAAAAAAAGGGCTTGCCTCGGGATCGTCGGGTAAAAGACCCTTTTAAATTTTTGAAGATGAAATGGGTAAGTTGTTGACTCGATAAAATATTATTTTATTTTAATATTTTATATATAATTTTTAATTTTAAATTTTAAAATTTTTTTTTTAAATAAATTATTTTTTAAAAATTTTATTAATAAATTTAAAAAATATTTTTTAAATAAATCTTTAATCGGGTGGGCAAAACCCTTTTAATTTTTGTTTTCATTTTCTAAAAAATTTTCTTAAAAAATAAAAATGCATAGGGGTCAAAATTTTGGTCTTAAAGGTTTTTTGAAAGGGAAAAATTCAAATTGTTATGAAATTTTAATTTTGGAAATAAATTAGGAACTTGTTTTAAAAAGGGGAAACTTTTTTGGTTTTTGATATAACCTGTTTTTAAAAAATTTGGTTCCATAAATTTTTTAAAAAATTATGTTTAAAATTTAAGTTTTTAAAACCATTTTGGGAATTTTAAAAACTTTAAAGGAGAAATTTTTTTATAAAATTTTTTTTGGGGGCAAAATTTTTTTTTAACCTTTGCATTGATGTTTTAACAACCCAAAAAGGGTTTAGGAACCAAAACCCGGGAAAATTTTTCCTTTCCAAAAAACCCCCAAAAACCTTTAAAAATCTTTGGGAACATTTGGGATTTTAAAAAGGTTTTATTTTTCCTCTAAAATTTTAACCCCCTGTTAAAAATAACCCCCAAATTTAAAAAACAAGGCAAAAAACCCTTTTTTTTTCCCCCAAAATGGGCCGGGGGCCTTTTGAAATTGTTTCCCACTAACCCAAAAATCATCCTAATTAGTTACATTTATGTTTTTTGTTTCTTTGTTACGTTAATCACCCTTTGAAACAATAACAGCCCTTTTAACCTAATAGTTTCGTTATATTTCCTTCAACTTAACAAAATCTAGTTACAAAAAAAAATAAAACGTTTTGGTTTCAAATTTTTCGGCCTTACGTTTTTTTAACTACGTTATAAAGAGGTTTTCCTAAGGATTTAAATAGGGGTTTTGTTATGTTGATTATAAACAAACTAGTTTTTTGTAATATTTCCATTTAGTTAACATTAAAGATCTTTTGGATCCTTAATGTGTGGTTTAGGGTAATAATAAGAATGTTTAATTAAGTATGGCCATAAATCTATTTTTTTAAACCCTTTTAAATGTACAGCTTTAAAATTTAAAAAAATTAGTATAATAAAGGATGGCTTTAAGTCACTAAACGTTTTAAAGGTTGGCGACTTTATCCCCAAAAGGATATTAAAAAGGGCAAACTTTTTTAAAAATGTTGATTTTAAAGTAATCAATCCCACAAAAATTAATAAACAATTTTTACCTTTCCTCATATAATTTTCTGTTAAACTTTTAGAGTGGGCGAAAATTTACTTTTATGCAAAAAAGCACTGACACAGTGAAACATATTTTTTAAAAAGTATGTTGGTTAAATAAAAAAGATTTGATTAAATATTCTTTGTGTTTACGTTTTGTAAAACTAAAACCCATTGATTATTAAAACATCAAGAAATTATTTAATTAACAATATTAAAAAAATGTTTACCTCAAAGTTTTAGCATTTTTATGTATAAAAGTAAATGTTGCTTCCACTCTTTTATTAAAGATGCTACTGAAAAAATATGGATGCAAATAATTGTTGTGATAAATCGCCTGTTAATTTTGATAATCATTTTCTGTCCACCCCGAAATAATAGAATAGTTTTCCAAGAAAACCAGTGACAACTGACTATCCCTGATAAAAAATGCTAATATGAACCATAAGGAAAAAATGTATTCATAAAACATCTGATGTCAACAACTTCCTTTTATATTCCCCAAATTTTTGTACAGACTATTTAATAGGAAAGCCATTTCTAAATCTACACAAAGTACAACAGTTCATATATAAAAATGTTCATGTGTAATGTTTATCTTTCTTAATTTACTATATAAAAAGTCTTAAATATGGGATGTGTAATATAAGTAATATTTAAAAAATATATAAAAATGTCTAAAATTAGGTATAAAAATTGCCTACATAATTTATAAATGTTTGTTAAAAATCAACTGTATGTACATGTATTTTTAATATCCATATTCTGTTCTATTTTTCCTCCTAGTTGCACCTGGAAAAGAAAAAGTTTGTAAAATATTTGCCCCAAAACTTTTGGTTACTGACATAATTGCTTCATTTATTAAAAAGATAATTTTATATCGTAGTTGGCAAAAACTGTATTTGAGATAGTTCATAGATATTTATTTCCCTTATATAAAGGATAAAAACCTTGTGTATGGCTTAAAAGCCTACAATTTTTTTAAACATAGTAGAATTTTCTCTAATATTAGCTACTCGATTAGCCATTACTAAATGGTAGAGTAAACTACTGATAAACCACCCAATTAAAAAAAAAAACATTTAGAAACTTGTAATTATTATTTTGCTTCTATTTGATAAACAATCCAAATAAATTCAGTTTATCCTTAAGGAAACTTTTACTTACAGTTATACTAGTTACTTCACTCGAGCATGTTAAACCTATGCCTCTCTTTTTAACTTCCGATCCACTTTCTGATTAGTTGTTATTTGAAAACAGACTGACTACATCTACAATTTATTTCATAATTAATTTTCTAATAATATTATTATTATTATTATTATTAATGTGCAATGTCTAATATCAGGGCCTCTAAAAATGGTAATTGTTTACGGGGTATGATAAAAAATGTCGTAAAAGGAAAAAATAAAGATTTCGATAGCTTTTATACCTTTAAAACTTAAAAAATATATTGGTTTTTATGTTTTTGGACAAAATTTCTACTTTATCTTTTTTTGATGTTTTAGATAGGTATATACTTTTTTGAAAAATACATAAAAAACGAAAGATTTGTAAAAACTAACCACCAAGTAACCAAAACTCATTTTGATATCGATTTTTTTGTAATTCTTTGTTTTTAAATGTAGACTACGGGAAAAAAAAAATAACAATAAGCTTGAAGACAATAAGAATAAAAGTTATTTAAGATTATTTAAAAAAAATTTTTAACTTTTAAAATTTTTTTTTTTTGAATATGATGATTCATAAATTCATCTATTTTTATGGTAGGGTTGACCCCATTTAAAAATTACCCTTAAAATTAAAAATACAATACATCAGTGAATGCTTTTTAATTCCCTTTTATTATATTTTTTTCACTGGAAGTATTTTAAATATTCAATTTTGCTATTTAAATTCCCTAAAGCATTTTTCGACCGATCAAAAACCCCTTTTCTGGAGAATTTTTTTGGGCCGAAAGTAACTTTTTTCCGGGGTAGACCAGAAAGTGGTTATTAAGAACCAGAAAAAATCTCTCCGGGGTCATTTTCGTTTTTTAGACCATTTGTTTCTTTAAGATCCATGAAATTAAAAATAAGCTGCTTATTTACACATAGCTGTTATTTTTATGTTTTTCGGAAAAACTTCGGTTGATTTTTTTATCTTTTTGGGCAGACCACGAAGGCCAAGGGGCCCTTTGTACTAATGTACTGTGGGTGTCTTAAATTATTTTTATTGTTATAATAAGTGTCAAATCCATGTCAAACGGATATATTGACCTGTTTTCGATCTTTTTAAAAAATTTTTTTATTATTATTTTTTAAAAAGTTTCGGTCGAAAAAAAAACATTGTACGTTAATGACCGAAAAACAAGTGTTGCAGGTCTCGCCAAACTTCAGGACTCGCTTCGCTCGCCCTAGAAACTGTTGGGCTCAATATGTACACAAAAAGTGTGCCATCTTGTAGCAACATTTGAATGTGACACTTTTTTTAATAAGTTTTGTTTGACGGATTTCTTAATAATTTTTTTAGAAAACAATCCGACGAACGAATCCCGAGATATGGATAGCGATCGTCCTTAACTAAACATCCTGTTTATTAATCACTTGATAGGATGTATTCAGTACTGTAAACTAGTTACTTACGAGTTCTTAAAACATTTACCATAACAGGTATGTTTGTTATTCAGAAATATTTTACAATATTTTACACTTGTTCTACCCACGTAGTCCTAAAATACACCTTCCATAAGTGCGTTTACGTAAAAAAAGTGTAAAATAGTGTACATTATTTCTGAATAACAAACAGACCTTATATACGAAATACCCAATGTAGAATTAAAACGGCTGAAATTTCCCCGATAACTTTTATGTTTCTTATATCTCTTCTTTCTTAAAGCGAGTTTTCTATTTTTGGCTCTGCGTGCACAGCAAACAGCATGGTAATGATATGATAATCACTATTATGTCGTAACGAAGTAAAATTAGATTGGGATTTTCTTACGCGTTGAGTGACATTCCTTTAAAACGCAAATATATTGATCAATATACCATAAACGATAACCATAGTTCAGTCTTACTATATTTCGGCCATCTAATTTAAAAGTGTCGTTATTAGCTAATTTTACAACATTACATTATATATTAGAAGGGCATATTTTAAAAAATAATAATTTTATGTACAGCATGTTTAATTTTCGACACTTTTATAGGGTATCTGCGCAATTATTGTTAGTGAAGCATGGAAGGCCATCATAAAAATAAAAAGTTAATATTCTTTTATTTACTGGATAAATAAAACAAACAAATTATTAGTTAACACTTTGTTTTATAATGTAACTTATAAAATATATTTTTTAAAAAGCAGAGTTTATCAATGTTAATTAAATTTAGGTTTTACTAAATTTTTCCAAATGGCTTTGCAAGGAACAAGGATTTAAACAAAGTCGATATAATCAATCAGTCTTTTAACTTAAAACTAACGTTGTAACAGTCAAAATATCCAGTTCTACTTAAACTAGGTACATAAAAAAATCTTTCATTAATATTAAATATTAAATTGCTACAATAAAATATTCACTTAAAAAAATACTTAACGAATGTTTCTTAAACACTATCGTAAAACTAAGAATGTATTATTGAAAATGTTTTTAAAATAATTTTAATGAGTATTATATCTATAATGAATAAATCTTCAATAGCTTTTTGACGAAATCATGAAAATATTAAATCGACAAAAATCCTATAAGTCCGTTCTTTGTAAGGCCAAAATGTTTCTAAGAAGGCCAAACACTAAAAATACTTATTGTCTATGACAACAATTTTCTTATTTTTACAAAACATTTAGATAAAAATATTGAAAGCATGGTTACAAGTAATGATATTAAAAACCTATACATTGTTTTACTTTTCTCGATACCTATTTATAACTAAAAGATAAATTTTAATATTTTTGTGAATCTTAGATACTCCTAATAAGCCCATTGTGCCCTAGCAAGGCCTATTTTAAATTTTTTGATTGGCCTTGCAAGGAACCATTAGCATTCCTAGGAACAATGCCGTTTTTCTAACTTCAATGTAAATAAAGTAATATTTTTTTTTTTTGTACCATAGCAAATCTTTGTATACCATATCAGAAAAAAATTAAAAAAAAAATAGTGTATTTACTGAAAAACTTACGTTTTTTTGTGAGCGCGCAGGTGCGAGCGACTCGCCGCCATATGTGTGTCCTTGAGTTCGCTCGGTGCTAGTGTTAGTTGTCGTCGTATGGCAACAACTCGACTTTTTTATTAAAACTTTTGGGCCTTTCATGGTCCACCCTTTTTACCTTTTTTTTTTTTATATATATATATATATATATATATATATATATATATATATATATATATATATATATATATTTTTTATAAAAATATATATATATATATATATATATATATATATATATATATATATATATATATTTTATATATATATATATCAATTTTAATAATGACCCTTTATTTTGTTACTTAAAACAGATACAAAAAAATGTTTGATATTTTTCTGTATCATTTTATTTATAATGATTGTTGAATAATCCACCATTTTTACATATAAGTATACGGGGTCAGGTAAAAAAATTACCAAACCTAA
>JAHBCN010004087.1:37500-67400 GCA_019359885.1 Listronotus oregonensis | reverse complement strand
AAAATATTGACATTTTGTTGGCGTTGCCGTTTTGCTGCCGCCCAAAGTCGAACGACAACTGAAACACAAGCCAACAGCGGTATTGGCATTTATAACATAACATTAAAACCATAAATTAACGTGCTAACGGAAACTGTGAAGCAGCGAAAATGTAACTTTAAGTTTATAAATTGATCTAATGACAGATAAATTTAACTTTAAATCTGTGGCTATCGATTTAGGCAATTGTCTAATTGACGCAATTTTTGTTCATTTATTATAGGGACATTTTTATATAATGTTGTAAACATGATGAAATAATTAAATATTTCTGTTTGTATCCGATTAATAGCAAAGCTAATACCTTTCGTTAGGCTAATGGCCTGATCTCTTAAATCAGGTTGCAAGCCCTTTGTTGTTTCATATGTAGGTAGATTCAGTAAGTTTAAAATTTTCCTAGAGCGCGAGTTCATTATGATAAAGCTGAAAATAAATTTAAGATTACTAATACAAAAATATAGGTAGGAAAAACTAGCTTGGTGTAAAATTCTATTTGGCGGCCAAAATTGTATTTAAACCTTCAGAAAGAATGTAAGAAAAGACAATTAGGGTTAATCGCTATTTTTAATCGAAAAATATTTTCTTTGTTTATTGAAATATGTCTAATTTTTGTAGTAAAAAACAATTTTACCCTTTGTTAACTTTATACAGGCTGTTCTTTAATGATACGCTAAAATTTAACAATGCAGTGAATAGAGATATTTTACCCTACAAAATATCCAGTCAATTTAAATTGTTAATATGTTGTTTAGATCAGTAAAGTCACAAAAAAATGCAATTTTGAGCTTTCTTCGTCATTTTTAAAAAATTGCCGAAAATTGGCACTTCTTACAGTTCTTCTTCCATAACTTCTTACCAATGTATTTAAGCACAAAAGATGTAATTTTAAATTTTGTAGAGGACAACATTTTTTACAAAACTGATGAAATTTGTTTTTTTTTATTTTCATTGCAACGAAGCTACGTAATGAGAAATAATATTTAAAGCTACGTATTTTTTAAAATTTTAAGTTTTTTTTTTATTTGCATAAAAATATCTTGCTAATAATTTATTATAGAGTAAACACTGATAAGATCAATTTTATAGATAATTTAGTTATTTAAATAATCGAATATATATTTTTTATAACAAGTGTTGAAAGTAACGGTATTTAAAAAAATTTAAACTTTTTGTTTTGAAAACATTTCTAGATGTGTTATAAAAGATTAGATCCTACCAGCTAAGATTAAAAATTAGTAACAAACTCCATCCTAATTTTTCCATCGTTTATGGAAAACCAGGACAAAATTTTATCGTGGCTTAATAGGATACAGGGTCTTTCAACAAGGAAAAAACCGAGGTTTGTTTTTAACGATCTTTGTATTTTTTTTAACAAGTAGAAAAAGGCCAATTGATTAATTATTTTATTTAGATTTTAAAAACTTTACTAAAAAAACATTTGAATTAAAAATAAAAGAGTTACGTTACGGATAAGGTGTTTTTTAAATGATTTTTATACGTTTTTTGGGATGGATACATTTTTTTGTACGTTTTGACTAAAATATTTATTACTGTGATAGCTGTTACTGTATATTTATGTTTTTTCAGTTATAATTTTGTCTTTGCCTATTTAAAATAAACAATAACGTAAGTATAGATTTTAAAGGTAAAATAACTTTTTAATCATCCAAAGTCAAAAAAGAATTGACAATGTTACACTTGTCGAAATGACTAACAACGCCAAGAAAATGCAACAAAATAAAAAGAATAATTTACTGGAAAATTTCATAAAAATATATCTCTAAAGCCTCTTCTAAGAATAAAAAACCTAATTGGATATTGACACTTTCACCTTAAAGTATTTAATAGTATAAGTAATTTTACATTTTTGACCTATACTAATCTATTATTTATCTCAAACAGATAAAACTGAAATTATAACTAAAAAAATATTAAAATGTAATAAAAACAGCTATCGCAATATTAAATGTTTTAATCAAAGCAGGCATAAAAAATGCATTACATTATTTCAGAGCGTACTTTAAATACCATTTTCGAACGTCTCTATAAAGTGACTAACCAAACAAATTAAATTATCAAAAAGGGAGATTTCATCATATCTAAAAAAGTTATTTGAAACAGCTGCTAAGAATGTATTTCTAAGTCGATGTGCAAACTTTATTATAAAAATTTTGGAAAGATATAAAAATACTTTTTTGAGTATTTTTTTCAGTTGTTTATTCTCAAATCTAAATTTTTGTTTTATAATAAGTTTAATAACTATAAAGTAAATAGTCGATTTAATTATTTTTAATATTTGTAAGTTCTTCCGCATTTAAATCGAGTAACTAAAAAAAATAAGATTCCGCAGGCACTTTTAGTGTGTAAACCTACTTTTCTAAGGGCTACATTAAGAAGAAAAACAGGTTTACACACTTAGGAGTACCTACCTGTGGACAATTTTTTAATTTTCCTGTTTTAAAAGGGAAACATACAAAAATTATAAATTATTAAATTAATTAATTACTTTATAGTTAACTTATAATAAAGCAAAGTATTAAGATTTAAGAAAGGACAATTAAAGGAAAATCCAAAAAAGTCTTTTTTATATAATTCTAAATTTTTGTTTTAAAGTTTGCACATCGAGTTATAAATATATTCTAAACAGACAATAGTCAAAAAAAGTCATTAAATAGTGTTAAGAATAAATTAAATTTAACTTAATTTGCGTTTAAAGTACCTACTGCAACAAAGTTACAAGCAAAAAATAGTAATGGGTACCAATTCTCGACAAAAAAAGAACCCCAATATCCCAAGCTAAAAATATAATCCCAATATCTTAAATTCACATTTGTTTTCAGTTTATTTTAATAAGGTACTAATAACAATATCTATAAAACACTTACCTTTCTTGTTCAGAATACAATAACTAAATCACACAAATTTTATTCACAACCCCACCGAAACAAGACCGGAATATTTATCAAATGCGATTTACACTAAAAAAACTATAAATGCAAACAACCGTGGTATTTGACCTTGAATGGTCTAGTTAAATGGCAACATCGCTTACCAATGTAGATGGAGCCACAATCTAGAGTTCAAGAAAGTTGTTATAATAATTATTGTGTGTACAATGTGAATAAAGCTAAATTATGACACCTTTTACACAATTTTAGTAAATGTTAGATATCTTTCTAAGCACGGATATATAAGGGGAGATGTCGCTACTGATATCGATAAGGTGTTTGAGTGTTCAAAAAGCTTCCATTCTTATTTTAGGCATAAAAACTCAATTAAAAATTATGACAACGCGTGTAAGTTGTCACAATTTAAGGAGGCGTCAGAGTACAGGAATATTCACACACAAGTTGTCACAAGTATAGTGCGGCAAACACACACACACACACATGTATTAGATACGAATTTTATTTAAAAAAAAATAATAATAATTTAAAGTGCCTAAATATGCGTACTTTGCACCAAAACAAGAACGTTTCTATCCTGAACTCATTATCACATTGTTATAACCATCCATCCATATTAGAGCATTTTACATGTTCGACGAGCAATTATCTGATATCAGTGCTGTTAATGTATCCATCCAATAATTATTTGGTCAAACTTGTGTATTATCAGTTTTCCATTTGTCTAAAATAAACCTGAGTGTAATAACTCATTACCATTTCATATCAATGTTGTGTTGAAATACATTATGGTAATTTTGTTAACCAATTCTACATAAATCTTAATCTCTGGTCACTTTGATATATTAAGGGCAACGTGTTATTTAACACGATTAAAAAACTATATATTTTTTAAGTTTTATGATATACAAAATGTCCTAATGTCCGTTCGTATTCACAACAACAAAATAAGGAGAGGCTCAAATAAAACCGAATTTGGCTTAAAAATTAAAGTAGTAAAGTAGATTCTATTAAATTGTGTAAGTCTACGTTATATCAAAAATTATCAATATTTTTTAAAAATAATGTTCTGCTTTTTCAATCCAGCGACCGCCAATAACTAAAATCACACCACTTAAGGTAGCGGATCATTAATTTGTATTTTTGCCATACTTTTTTGCATTTATAATTACAAAAGGCATAAGAAGTCAAAATGACAAATGATAAATATTATACTTAAAATGTTTTTGGGGTTAATAAAAATATTGATTGATCCCATCCCTCCACCATGTTTTGCTCGATTTCTTGGCCGATAATCATGTTGATGAATTGTTTTTAGAATTTATTTCCAGACATTCTCAATGAGATTGAGGTCGGGACTTTTGATTAGGGGAAAAGGTAACATTCATACTTGTTTCTTCAACTATTTTTCCTTTATGAACTGGCGAGCTGTCATGTTAACACGTAAAAACGTAAAATTTTCTCCACATACTGCTCTGACCGATGGTAGGTAGCATGCATGACTTGATTTAAAATATGGCGATAAAGAGGTCCAGTAAAACAATTCCGAATAACTTGATAAACCCCTGGGCCTCTGGCACTAATCCAGGCCCAAACAGTTACAGAAAAGCGGCCGCTGTTATTAATTTTATGAGTGTACTGATTATCATATCTCATTCCGGTCTATTTATCGATCCAATTACTACAAAATTGAAGTGTTTTTTCATCTGGAAAAATAGTATTTTGTCATACATAACTTTTTAAAACTGCCTGGTAAATTCTATTTGTCGCCAAAAAAAAATTATTTGCCGCACACCAGCTACTTTTAACATTTGACCTGCGAAATTGGTCACCTCTTGTGCCCTTAGAGCCGTGTGAAATGGCTAAGCTTATAAATAAGTTATTATTTCCCTATCTTCTTTTACACTTGACATTTTCTTTCGACCTATTTACGGATTTCTGACTATATCACCCAAATCGTAAACATAAAACGGAATGTTTGTGATTGCCAATTATATTGGCTGTGTCTTGCTGTTGTTTCTTCGATTATTCTTTTGGTTATTGTTTCATGTAGCTATTTCGGCTATTTTAAAAGATTTTTGAAAATTTCTTTTACAGGCTACCTATATGGGTACAATATAATAATAATCCGGTGGGGGAGCTTCAAAAACATGTTTCAATATTTTTTTATTATCCAATAAATAAATATAATTGGAAAAATAAAAAGCAGCTTTGCTAACCAAAACTAACCACGATCGACAAGAACTTAGGGCTTTTAAATTTGTCTAAATTATCCCTACATAGAAGCTATTGACAAATTTTGTATAATTTTTGATATTGTAGAAGTTCTAATTTTTTTAAAAGTGTAATTATATATTACCCAGATTTTTTCCCCTACATTGTTTGTTTATAACTTCTACAAATAATTTAGACAAATTCAAAAGCCCTAAGTTCTAGTCGGTCATGGTTAGTTTTGGTTAGCAAAGCGGCTTTTTATTTTCCCCAATTATATTTTAGACGTAAAAATGCTTAGACGTATTAGAAAAGACCCATGATTTGCTTTTTTTTACATTAAATGCATTATGTAGAAAAAGCCTACTTTTTAAATTACGCGCCGAGTCCCTGCATAATAAAGTATGTTTCATGTGTCAACACTGTCAAGAAGTTTGGCAGCGGGGTTTCTCTAGACGCGAGTCTATGTAATTTTATTGTTTTTTTCCTTCTTGAACAGTCGTATTTTCTCTTTAACTTTACACTTTATAGACATAGATTAGTAGTACCGTGAATGATGCAAAGTTTGACAACATCACATCGCAATTTATTTCATATTATATTATTATAAATTATAATGGCGCCTGTTATGACCCGTACGATAATAAACTATGGATTAGTGTGCAATTTTGCATTTTTTGTTATATTTTCATAAAGAAAAAGTTCCGTGGGTGACGTAAAATACTTTTTATCTTCTGTTGGATTATTGCTGTTTTAACCCCGCCCAGCACCCCTGTTCACTCCTCCATCCCGTAAGTATGAATTAATATATATTTATTAAAAAAAAATTATTAAAACATATTTTTAAAGTTCCCTCACCGGATTATTATTATATTGTATCCATATAAGTAGCCTGTAAAATATTTTTTTAAAAATCTCTTAAAATAGCCGAAACAGTGATATGAAACAATTACCATTCTTTTATTAAAATCGCTTTTTATTAGGAGTTTGGACGAGGCATTGACTCCTTGTCAAAAATGATTAAAATTGTTGACTGACAACGAATACATTTTTGATTGTTAAGTTTCCAAGAATTATGTAATACAGGCAATTTTTGTAATAGTCTAGAAGATCGAACTAAAATAGTTGGTCTGAGTTTTTTGCACGTGATAGTACCTTCCCCCATAAAAGGAAAGTCGATTACCGGCCCTACATCCAAATGTAGACTGCCGTGCCCGGATTCTTAGTGCGGTTGTCTCTGTATACTCCTTCTCCACTTACTTTTTAAAAATATTTTAATTTTTATCCAAAGGCAGCCATGACCGAGAGTTAAACCGCTAACTTTTCTTGACCTCATGACTTTTTTTGTTTTGGTGACCGTAAAATGCCTTGTTTAAAAACTTTTATTAAAAAACGCCATATCGGCAACTCTTTGATACTTAAGGTTACCGTACAGGGTGATATTTACCTATAGCTTACCTATGCTCCCAGTGTCGGACTGAGCCACGCCTTGGGGGCCTCTTACGAAGGTAAAGTGGGAAAAAATCCAAAGTAATAGAAGTTGTGATATGAAAAAACTATGCATTATAAAAAATACTTTACGCAATTCTTACTTTTCCATTATTCCAAACTATATAATCCCAGTACAGTAAGCGTTTAAGAGTCATAAGCGTACGAAATATAAGTGTTTGGGGTATTGAAAATTCCTCGTTGGATCCACGCCAAAAGAAACTTTACACAATGAGGTATGGAGACTGAGTCTGCTCCCTCTTTATCTCTCTCTCTCTCCCTATATTTATATATATATATATATATATATATATATATATATATAATATATATATATATATATATATATATATATATATAGATATATATATATATATATATATATATATATATATATATATATATATATATATATATATATATATATATATATATATATATATATATATATATATATATATATATATATATATATATATATATATATATATATATATATATATTTATTTGGTATTATTTTCTTGAACCTTTTTATATTTCTTAATTTTGGTTAATTTTCTTGGGAATAGGTTCTAATCTAAATTACAATATAACATTTTGATTTTGACGTTTCGCCTTTATTTTCAAGGCATTATCAAAAAATATCTTGTTTCATTCTAAAAAAAAAAAGGAAAAATAAATATACAATACAATTATGGTACAAACGATACATATACAGTTATAAAACTAATATTAGAAATCGCCACTCACATGCTTCGACAGAATACGTACCTTGAGAACGTCTACATTATTTGATCTTTTAAACAGACTGGATTCATCTGTATAAACATTTTGTTTTGGAATGTAGTAAATTAAATTGCATAAAAACTGTTAGATTTTTTATTATCATTTTAAATGTATGATTCTTAAGGTAGGAGTTAATATATTAAGGTTGGACTATAAGTTTTAGTTAATAATGTTGTTATAAATTTGACCTAACTTATCTACATCGGTTCTGTCGTTAATCGATTTTTTGTCCCGTTTTATTTCAATCATTTCTTTTATTGTTAGCTTGTGAAAGTTTCTATCTTTATTTAGTATTTTGGTGTCATTGTAACAAAATGTGTGTAATATCTCGCTCGTGTTTATGTAATGCTGTTGAAGCACCAGATTGGTCCCATTGACCATTTATTCTTTTTTAGCAATTGTGTAGTCATTCCTATATACGTTTTGAGAATTAAGGTATGGAATAAACAACATTTGACGTTCATGGTGGGTGTTTTACTTTTTTAAAGGTGTAAATATAGAGTTTAATTTATTATGAGATTGTGACAAGTTCGCACACCATGTTTGCCTAGAATATGTGCAATCTTCTCTGAAAGGCCACTGGTGTATGGTAATGCCACGTATTTATCTTCTGTTTCTGTTTGGTTTTTTTGTTTGGTTTGTAATTTGTTATAAATTTTAAACGTTCTTTGTTTGATGATTCTGTCAATATCCTCAATTCTAAAATTATTTTTATGAGTGTATCTCTAACTTTATTTAGACTTTGTGTCGTAATCCTGGCGACGTGAGATATATTGCACGGTCCACTAATCTATAATTACACTTATTTTATTTTTTTTAGGGTGACATGACATGTAATTTAGATATCGACCCGACCACGTAGGTTTGGTGTACCATTGTGTTATTATTTTTTTGTTTTATAGTTGCGCGTCAGGGTCATATCCAAAAAGTTGATTTTGTATTAGTTTCAATTTCGATCGTGAACTGTATTGTTTGAAAACTATTAAAACTATTGAGGATATTATCAGTTTTATTTTCTGGTACCGCCATTAAACAGTCATCGACATATCTCTTGAAAAACAAAATGTCCAGGTTTGATTCTCTATCACGCTCTCCTCTAAGTATTCCATAACTATTTGTGCATGGTTGATGATATGGGTAGCACAAGCCATTAATCTGTTGATAATATGAAGATTCGTATTGAAAATAATTATTAGATAAGGTAAGCGAAACACCTTCCATAAAAATTTGTTTTGATATGTTGTGTGTTCTTTGATTAAATCCATTTCTCAGATAGAATTTTTGTGGACTAGTGCATTAGGTATGTTTGTATATAGGATACGACGTCCAAGGAAAGCAATTTATAGTTATCAGGAATGACTACGGGTCTATAAAGTTCTTAAAAAAAAAAGAGTCTTTACATAGTATTCATTCTTACGAGTAATATTTGCAAGACAGTTTGACAAATACCTTGATAGGTTGTAAAAAGGCGATTGTATACAGGATACAATTGGTCTTAAAGGTATACCATTTTGTGTATTTTAGGGAGTCCGTATATTTTAGGAGATATAGAGTTGTGATAGTCAATTTTTTTGCATCAATGGTATTAATTTCTTTGTTATTCAACAATTTTTTAACATAAGTATTATTTTTTTTTTCGAATATATTAGTAGGATCGCTTTTCAGTTTTTTATATGTATTCGTGTCATTGAGTAGATCTTCCATTTTATTATTATAGTCAGTTTTATTCATAACTACTGTCTTATTACTTTTATCAGGTTTTAAGACTATAATTTGAGGATTATCCCTGATAATTTTTTTGCAGTGGCAAGCTTTGTTTTTTAAATTTCTTTGAAAACTATTGGTTTTTATGTTTTTGTGTTTGATTCTGGTTTTATGATTAGTAATTACGTTTGTAATTTCTTTTGATCTGATTTGTTTTTTTGATCATCTGATTTATTGTTAATTACCGTTTCGATAGAGGAAATATACTCAATGACAGGTAGATCATTTTCGTTAGTAATCTCTAGAGAAAAATTGGGACCGTAGGATAGAACTTTGCCACCTGAGTAGGTATCATGGTATCAGAAATATTGTCAATATTTAATTGAGGTTATGATTGTTGTTAGTTTTTTTGTTCCCAGTAATTAGCATTGTTAACTTATTTATATGTTTCAGTTTAATCTTGTTATACAGTTTTTCGTATTTTTGATTTTCAAGGTATAAGAACTGATTAAGTATGTGATTAGGTAAAGACTGCTTTGCAATGTTAATTTGGTCTTGAAGATAAATACGTGGCATTACCATACACCAGTGGCCTTTCAGAGAAGATTGCACATATTCTAGGCAAACATGGTGTGCGAACTTGTCACAAATCTCATAATAAATTAAACTCTATATTTACACCTTTAAAAAGTAAAACACCCACCATGAAGCAGTCAAATGTTGTTTATTCCATACCTTGTAATTGCTCAAAAACGTATATAGGAATGACTACACAATTGCTAAAAAACAGAATAAATGGTCATAAGTACCAATCTGGTGCTTCAACAGCATTACATAAACACGAGCGAGATACTTCACACACATTTTGTTACAATGACACCAAAATACTAAATAAAGATAGAAACTTTCACAAGCTAACAATAAAAGAAATGATTGAAATAAAACGGGACAAAAAATCGATTAACGACAGAACCGATGTAGATAAGTTAGGTCAAATTTATAACAACATTATTAACTAAAACTTATAGTCCAACCTTAATATATTAACTCCTACCTTAAGAATCATACATTTAAAATGATAATAAAAAATCTAACAGTTTTTATGCAATTTAATTTACTACATTCCAAAACAAAATGTTTATACAGATGAATCCAGTCTGTTTAAAAGATCAAATAATGTAGACGTTCTCAAGGTACGTATTCTGTCGAAGCATGTGAGTGGCGATTTCTAATATTAAGTTTTATAACTGTATATGTATCGTTTGTACCATAATTGTATTGTATATTTATTTTTCCTTTTTTGTTTTTAGAATGAAACAAGATATTTTTTTGATAATGCCTTGAAAATAAAGGCGAAACGTCAAAATCAAAATGTTATATTGTAATTTAGATTAGAACCTATTCCCAAGAAAGTTAACCAAAATTAAGAATATAAAAAGGTTCAAGAAAATAAAAAAATTATTTTATATATATATATATATATATATATATATATATATATATATATATATATATATATATATATATATATATATATATTTTGAACCTTTATAATATATTTATTTGTTTCGATTTTGTTGGGTTTAGGTTCACCATATTAAACAACAAGTTAGTTAAATGACGTTTCGACCTAGTTTGGGTCATTTTCAAATTTTTATTCATTCTAAAATCACATAAAAATATATAAAATTGACGTTATAGATAAATTACATATATAACTCACAAAACACTTAACAAATATTGGTTACATTTTAAAAAACAATAACAATCTAAAATTAATAAAATTGAATAAAAAACGATGGATGCAATTATAAACAATTTATATCACAGATTTTGGCACGTACCTTGAATATCAGATGTTTGTTTAAGAATGTGAGGTTTTATTTTGTATTAACGATGGATGGCATTTTTTATACTTAGGATATTTTTTTATCAAATTCTTTATTATATTATCAAATTTTGAAATATTAAGAGGAGGATATTAGGAAATTTATTTAAGAGGATATACTATACGGGATTATAAATTATTTAATCAAGTTTGTGTAAATATGGCTGAGTCCTGCAATGTCAGTCCTATTATTTATTGCATTGTTACATTTTTTAATTTCGATCATCTCTTTGATTTGTAATTTGTAATAGTTTTGGTCTTTATCAATTATTTTCGTTTCGTTATATTTAAAATCGTGTTTTTGTTCTGTTATATGTTTATTTAGTGCTGTTTGTGCATTCTTCGTATATTTATGTCCGTTTAATCTGTTTTTAAGTAGCTGACTAGTCATTCCAATATACTGGGCAGGACAGGTTTCACGACGTTTGACTGACGCATTATCGGTGTTGGGCTTTTTAATTTAGTGAAAAGAGAATTAATAGTGTTTTGTGTTTTATGGCAAACTACTATGTTATGTTTATTAAGAATACTATTAAGTTTTTCTGATAATTCTTTTTGTGAGGTAAGTGGCACATATTTGGTTTGGTTTGTTCAATTTTAATATTGTTGTAGTTAAGTTGTTATAAAACTTGTAAGTTCGTTTTTTATTATCTTATTTATCTCTTTTTCCTTAAAATTGTTTGCATAAGATTTTCCTAACTTTATCAAGAGCCCTTGGTCTAAATTCTGGAGAAGTTAAGGTGATGGCACGGTCTGTCAGACCAATGATAACACTTATTTTTTGCGATTTGGAATGATGTGAGTAGAAATTTAAATATCGTCCTGACCAAGTTGGTTTGTATACCATTCGGTGAGTAATTTGTTGTTTTTTCTTATAAGCGTCATGTCTAAAAAGTTAATTGTGTTGTTACTTTCTAATTCCGATGTAAATTGCAACTTGGGGTGAAATTTATTAAATTCGTTGAGAATTTCGTTCGTTTTGTCGTTGGGGACAGCAACTAAGCAGTCATCGACAAATCTTTTAAAAAAAGTTATATTAAAATTTAACCTTTCCAGTACATTTTCTTCTAGGAATTCCATAACCAACTGAGCAACTACGGAAGAGATTGGAGAGCCCATGGCGCATCCCTCTAGTTGTTTATAGAATACATCCTTGTACTGAAAATAATTTGTGTTTAGAGTTAAGTTGACAGCTTCTAAGAAATTGTTTTTGGTAAGTGAAGTATGTTCTTTCAAATCATTCCATCTTGCTCTTATTGCTACCTGTACTAAATCTTTCGGAATGTTAGTATATAATGAGACTACGTCTAGAGAAAGAAGTTTATAATGTTCAGGGATTTCTATACTGTCTATAAATTTTTTAAAGGTAAACGAGTCTTTAATAAAATGATTATTCTTACCGGTAATGTTAGATATACAATTTGCTAAATATTTTGAAAGATTATACATTGGTGATTGTACACTGGAGACTATTGGTCTAAGAGGGATATTCTGTTTATGAATTTTAGGCAAACCATATATTTTTGGAGAGACGGCGTTATGAATGGTTAGTGTTTTGTAATCGGTATCAGTTATTTCTCTAGCGTTTAGTAATTTTTTAATAAACGTGTTGTTTTGTTTTTGGTATAGATCAGTAGGGTCACCTTTTATTTTTTTATACGTATTTTCATCATTTAATAAGGATTGCATTTTTGACTCATATTCTGTTGTGTTCATTATAACGGTTTTATTACTCTTGTCAGGTTTGAGCACTGTTATTTGAGGATTTTCTTTTATAAATTTTTTAGCGCGGTTTAAGTTTTTTTTAATTTTACGCTGTAAAGGGTTTGTTTTTATATTTTTATGTCTGATTTTGATTTTATGGTTGGTTATTACGTTGGTAATTTCGGCTCTTATTGTATCTTTTATGTCATTTGGTTTGTCTTTTATTATGGATTCAACAGAAGCAATGTATTCAGTAACAGGTAAGTCATTCTCATTGTGTAAATCTATTGCAAAGTTTGGCCCTAAAGATAGTATTTTAGCGACTTCATTTGGTATCTGTGTGTCAGAAATGTTCTCTAACCAGTCTGTGTTGGTATTAGGAGTGTCAGTATTTGGAGTTTGTTTTTTTATTAAGTTATTTAGTTTTTTTTGCTGTCTAAGTTTTGTCTTATTATATACCTTTTGATAATTTAGAGATTCGAAACCAAAAAAGTTTGTGGTTATGTTATCTGGTAACAGTTCTTTGATACGTTTTTTTCCTGAGCGATAAGTTTATTTAGCTCATTTATGTTTAAGGTTGATTCTTTGATAGATAAATTTAGAATGCCAGTCTTCGTTTTATTTATTAGATTATTGAATTTATTTTCAAGGTACGTACCTGTAAATTTTACAACAGTCATGCCATTGTTTAAGAAACTTGGAAAAACATTTAAGGTTTTGCATCTTAAAGAAAGATTCTTCGGTTTTTTCTGGATTATAGTTTCATGTTCAATTTTGTTAGGTTTTGTGAGTTATATATACGTTAATTTATCGTATAACGTCAATTTTATATATTTTATGTGATTTTAGAATGAATAAAAATTTGAAAATGACAAACTAGGGTCGAAACGTCATTTTAAAAACTTTTGTTGTTTAATATGGTGAACCTAAACCCAACAAAATCGAAACAAATAAATATATTATAAATGGTTCAAGAAAAATAAATATTTATATAGTAGTAAGGGTGGAAGAAGCTACTAAAAATAATTACGACAATGACTTTTTACGAAGAAATCATTGAGACGTATGGATTACAAAGAGCTAAAGACCTAAAGGAATTTTCAAAATTGAACATGAAACTAGCAATCCAGAAAAACCGAAGAATCTTTCTTTTAAGATGCAAAACCTTAAATGTTTTTCCAAGTTTCTTAAACAATGGCATGACTGTTGTAAAATTTACAGGTACGTACCTTGAAAATAAATTCAATAATCTAATAAATAAAACGAAGACTGGCATTCTAAATTTATCTATCAAAGAATCAACCTTAAACATAAATGAGCTAAATAAACTTATCGCTCAGGAAAAAAAACGTATCAAAGAACTGTTACCAGATAACATAACCACAAACTTTTTTGGTTTCGAATCTCTAAATTATCAAAAGGTATATAATAAGACAAAACTTAGACAGCAAAAAAAACTAAATAACTTAATAAAAAAACAAACTCCAAATACTGACACTCCTAATACCAACACAGACTGGTTAGAGAACATTTCTGACACACAGATACCAAATGAAGTCGCTAAAATACTATCTTTAGGGCCAAACTTTGCAATAGATTTACACAATGAGAATGACTTACCTGTTACTGAATACATTGCTTCTGTTGAATCCATAATAAAAGACAAACCAAATGACATAAAAGATACAATAAGAGCCGAAATTACCAACGTAATAACCAACCATAAAATCAAAATCAGACATAAAAATATAAAACAAACCCTTTACAGCGTAAAATTAAAAAAACTTAAACCGCGCTAAAAAATTTATAAAAGAAAATCCTCAAATAACAGTGCTCAAACCTGACAAAGAGTAATAAAACCGTTATAATGAACACAACAGAATATGAGTCAAAAATGCAATCCTTATTAAATGATGAAAATACGTATAAAAAATAAAGGTGACCCTACTGATCTATACCAAAAACAAAACAACACGTTTATTAAAAAATTACTAAACGCTAAGAAATAACTGATACCGATTACAAAACACTAACCATTCATAACGCCGTCTCCAAAAATATATGGTTTGCCTAAAATTCATAAACAGAATATCCCTCTTAGACCAATAGTCTCAGTGTCAATCACCAATGTATAATCTTTCAAAATATTTAGCAAATTGTATATCTAACATTACCGGTAAGAATAATATTTTATTAAAGACTCGTTTACCTTTAAAAAATTTATAGACAGTATAGAAATCCCTGAACATTATAAACTTCTTTCTCTAGACGTAGTCTCATTATATACTAACATTCCGAAAAGATTTAGTACAGGTAGCAATAAGAGCAAGATGGAATGATTTGAAAGAACATACTTCACTTACCAAAAACAATTTCTTAGAAGCTGTCAACTTAACTCTAAACACAAATTATTTTCAGTACAAGAATGTGTTCAATAAACAACTAGAGGATGCGCCATGGGTCTCCAATCTCTTCCGTAGTTGCTCAGTTGGTTATGGAATTCCTAGAAGAAAATGTACTGGAAAGGTTAAATTTTAATATAACTTTTTTTAAAAGATTTGTCGATGACTGCTTAGTTGCTGTCCCCAACGACAAAACGAACGAAATTCTCAACGAATTTAATAAATTTCACCCCAAGTTGCAATTTACATCGGAATTAGAAAGTAACAACACAATTAACTTTTAGACATGACGCTTATAAGAAAAAACAACAAATTACTCACCGAATGGTATACAAAACCAACTTGGTCAGGACGATATTTAAATTTCTACTCACATCATTCCAAATCGCAAAAAATAAGTGTTATCATTGGTCTGACAGACCGTGCCATCACCTTAACTTCTCCAGAATTTAGACCAAGGGCTCTTGATAAAGTTAGGAAAATCTTATATGCAAAACAATTTTAAGGAAAAAGAGATAAATAAGATAATAAAAAAACGAACTTACAAGTTTTATAACAACTTAACTACCAACAATATTAAAATTGAACAAAACCAAACCAAATATGTGCCACTACCTTACACAAAAGAATTATCAGAAAAACTTAATAGTATTCTTAACAAACATAACATAGTAGTTTGCCATAAAACACAAAACACTATTAATTCTCTTTTCACTAAATTAAAAAGCCCAACACCGATAATGCGTCAGTCAAACGTCGTGTATTCCATCGCGTGTGAAACCTTCCTGCCCAGTATATTGGAATGACTAGTCAGCTACTTCAAAAACAGATTAAACGGACATAAATATACGAAAAATGCACAAACAGCACTAAATAAACATATAACAGAACAAAAACACGATTTTAAATATAACGAAACGAAAATAATTGATAAAGACCAAAACTATTACAAATTACAAATCAAAGAGATGATCGAAATTAAAAAATGTAACAATGCAATAAATAATAGGACTGACATTGCAGGACTCAGCCATATTTACACAAACTTGATTAAATAATTTATAATCCCGTATAGTATATCCTCTTAAATAAATTTCCTAATATCCTCCTCTTAATATTTCAAAATTTGATAATATAATAAAGAATTTGATAAAAAAATATCCTAAGTATAAAAAATGCCATCCATCGTTAATACAAAATAAAACCTTACATTCTTAAACAAACATCTGATATTCAAGGTACGTGCCAAAATCTGTGATATAAATTGTTTATAATTGCATCCATCGTTTTTTATTCAATTTTATTAATTTTAGATTGTTATTGTTTTTTAAAATGTAACCAATATTTGTTAAGTGTTTTGTGAGTTATATATGTAATTTATCTATAACGTCAATTTTATATATTTTTATGTGATTTTTAGAATGAATAAAAATTTGAAAATGACCCAAACTAGGGTCGAAACGTCATTTAACTAACTTGTTGTTTAATATGGTGAACCTAAACCCAACAAAATCGAAACAAATAAATATATTATATTTATAATATAATAATATATATATATATATATATATATATATATATATATATATATATATATATATATATATATATATATATATATATATATATATATACATATATATATATATATATATATATATATATATGTAAACTATAATTCCGGGATTCAATCATAAGCAAAGAATTCATATCATCACCCAGCCCAAATACAGGCACTCAGGCGACAAAAAATCCCATCCAAAGGAAAAGCAGGATGAAGAGGATAGACCAAAGGCCGTACTTCCCTACATAAAAGGAGTCACGGACAAAATCGGACAGGTCTAAAAAAAAAAATGCACCAATTTTCAAGCCACAAAAACTACTGTAGCCAACATGTAGGGAACCAAGATAAGATTAAGTTGGAAAACCATGAAGTCTACAGTGTCAAGTGTAAAAACTGCGACAAACAAATAGGCGCATATCCGTTAGGATCCAAGAAAATAAAAACAGTATAAAACAAAACAAACAACATCCACTTAACATAAACATCACTACAACACAGGACACACTATTGACTTCGACAGCTCAAGGCAAATATCAGCAATAAACATCACAGGACTAGAATAATCATGAGAAGCCCTCGAAAATAGAAAACCGGTACTCTGAACAAACGGGACGGCGCCACCAACATACCAAGCACATGGATAACGACAATCCTAAAGGCAAAAGCAAAAGAAAACCAAACAAGGCGCCTCCGGTTGCCACCCATATATATATATATATATATATATATATATATATATATATATATATATATATATATATATATATATATATATATATATATGGGGTAACGTAGATTTTCACGGATGGTGGAATCGTACATTTTGTATTTTCCGGTTGCAATCCGTTTGTCAGTAGATGAATTTTCGACGTTTCGCCAACATCTCAGTTGGCATTATCGATGCTTCCTGGGTGGCTGCTCGACTTGGAATGAGTGCTTTGGTTCTTAGGATGTCCTTTTATACGGCTGCGTAGTTGTATCTTGGTTTCCGTTTCATTGAGTTGTCGTAGCCGTTGGGTTTGTTGACTTGTTGCCGGGTGTTCTTGGTTTGTCGTCTTTGACCTGTTTTTGTTTTTAAGTAAGGTTTTCCATATGGTCGGAATGTTTTGTGCATCGTCTCTCTTATTTAGGTTGTTTGAGTTTTCTATTTCGAGTGCTTCTCTAATAAGTCGTGTTCTGTGGTGTTTTATTGCAGCGATTTGTTTTGTTTCTTGAAGTTAATGGTGTGTCCAGTCTCTTGGTGGTGTTGGAACAAACGATGTTGTTTGTTTGTTCTTTATACTATTCTTGTGTTCTTGGACTCTGGTGGAGATTCTTCTGTTTGTCTGCCCGATATATTTCTTGTCGCAGTCTCTGCAGGGTATGCTGTACATTCCTTGGCTTTCTAAAGGTATCTTGTCTTTGGGTTACTTCTAGTATGTTGTGGATTGTTGTTTGGGGTTTGTAGGTTGTGCATATGTCATGTTTCTTAAAAGCCATCCAATTACGTCTATTACACCTTTAATGTAGGAGTAAGTTGTTTTTGGTTTAAGATATGTCTTCCTTGTCCTTTGCTGTTGTATTTGTTTTTTTGCTTTAAAGCTTTTTAATGTTGTGATGATCTTTGTAGTTGTTTTTGTTTAAGGGCTGTGGCCAATTTTTGGTAAGTTCTTCTTGTCGGTTTTGTGGGGTTGGTTAGGCGTATAGATCTGTTGATAAGAGGTATTGGCAACTGACTGTAGCTGTGATGGATGATGGTGGGAATCGGCATTCAAATATCTGTTTGTATGTGTGGGTTTTCTGTAGACTGAGTAATCAATTGTGAGATCTTTTTTTCTGGTTATAGGAAGGTCAAGGAATGGTAAACTCCTGTTTACCTCGACTAGTGTAAACTGGATGCGAGGGTGTATGCTGTTCAGTTCTTCTAGAAAACGGTCAGATTTGTTCTTCCATGTGGCCATCGCCATGAATATGTCATCGACGTAGCGTTTCCAGAGGGTGGGCTTCGTGTCGGTTCTCTAAGGGCTTCTGTTTCAAAATATTTCATATATAGATTGGCAATGACTGGTGATGAAAAACCCATAGGTGCGCCATCCATTTGTCGGTAGTATTTGTCATCGTAGGAAAAATACGTGTTCTTAAGGCAGTGTTCGGATAGTTCGATGACGTGGTGTGAAAAATCTTCATTCTGGCAATCTGGTCTAAGGCCTCATCGACAGGTATGCTTGGATAGAGATTTAATATCAGACTGGCAAGGATGTCATTTTCTTCTAGTTTAATTTCCTGTAGGATGCTGACTAGGTGGTTTCAGAATTTTTTCAGAAAGGAGTCTGCAGTTTCACTCGCTGGTTGCATAATTTGAGCCAGGTATTTTTCAAGTTGTTGGGTGGGTGAATCAACTGCTTTACTATGGGTCTTATCGGTGCTCCTTCTTTATGTTTCTTTGGTAGACCGTATAGTTTGGGGCATCTGCTGGACTTCTCTCAGATGACGCGTTTTTCCTTTTCAATGTCAAGGTTTGCCTTCTTGATCTTGTCTTTGGTAGTTTTTTCGAGATAAGTTGTTGGATCCTAGCAGCTTGTTTTATGTGTTGTCCTGAAAGATGGCAGAAATCCTTCAGGACAACACATATAGAAGCTGAGATTGCTAGGAATCAACTTTCGGCGATAATAGAAACTACGCGAAAGACGGATCGGAGGAACGAGACGCGGCATTGAAAGGCGCGTCGTTCCGTGCGATTGCACCAGGCCAAAGGGCGCGAAACGGGCCGGCGGTTAAACCGGACCACTACCAGTCGGCATCTACGGGAAATTAAACAGAAGAAGAGTGACATCCTTGCTGTCTGAGCCACAAATCTATATACCCATCAGCATACCTGTCGATGAAGATATTTGCCATGGAGAAGATTTTCACGCAATATTTTGCATTTTTTCTACGTATTACCGGCTCAAATGAATGTCTATGAGTTCTCATATCACCAGTCATTATTAATCTATATATGAGAAACTGTTTTGAGCAGAAAGCCGCTAGAGAACAGCTCACCTCTTGAACGCCGTCGTGACATATTCATAACAATGGCCGCATGGAAAGGGCCGTTTCTAGAACTGAACGGCATCCTCGCGTCCGGTTACGCTAGAGAGAATCGAAGTCAACAGGAGTTGCCATTCATGTTCTTCTCATAACCAGAAAGAAGATCTCTGTTTTTGATCTACAGAAAGCCCGCATACGAATGCCGATTCACATCATCACAGCTACAGTCAGTTATAGCCCAGATCGCAACCAACCCCACAAACTCACGGCTACTTGCAAGAGCCTGCAGCCCGCGCAAACAAACAGCTACAAGAATCACAACATTAAAAAAGCTTTAGCAAAGCAAATACAGCAGCAGGGCAAGGAAGGTAATAAACCAAAAACAACACCTACATTAAGGTGTAACGAACATGAAGGCTTTAAGCGGCATATGCACAACGCAGGCCCAGCAATCCTGACATATGAAGCGACCAGATGAATGCGCAGAAAAAACCGAAGTCAGCATACCCTGGCGTTCGACAAAGCATCGAGGCAGACGCTGAAAAACTCCGCAGGGTATCCAGGTTTTACAGGGCAGAGTAAACAAACAGCGTCGGCTTTGTTCCAACACCGCAGACACCGTGCTCCAGAGAATGACAAATCGCGCAAAAGCCGCAGAGCAAGTATCGAAATAAACTCAAACAGCTTACAAATAGAGAGACGATGCGATATATGAAAACCTTGCCCAAAAACAAAAACGAGTCAAGACGACAGAGCCAGAATACCAACAGTAAATCAACAAACAGCAGGCTTATGACAGTAATGACAACCAATGATACAAAAGCATGACAACCATGACAACCAATGATACAATCTACCCAGCCGTATAAAAGGACATCTAATAAATATATATATATATATATATATATATATATATATATATATATATATATATATATATATATATATATATATATATATATATATATATATATATATATATATATATATATATATATACTATATATATATATATATATATATATATGTATGTATATATATAAAGAAAATTGGAAATTATTGGGAGTGCAGTCTTATGGGAAAACTGGCCTAGAGGTTAAGAAAAACCCTCAAGCTTTCGTGTTTATTTTATACTCTTCCTCAGGACTCACTACAAAAAACAGAAAGACTAGTGTTAGTAGACTAACAACTAACTATTTTATTTCAAAGTTCCTTACCAAATGGAATTTACAAATTGTAAAACAGCTCGAATGAACAGGAAAAGCCACATTCAAGAAACCAACAGACGGAACACCATATTATTACCGTGAAAAACTAGGAAGGACAACCTTTGGTTGTTTTTTGAAACAAAATCAAGTACTTTTATACATTTTTCAACTTTTTCGTTGGAGAAACCACTCGAACACGGTCTTTTGTCTAAAGTAAGGTTAACCTGTCTTGGGGGACAAGGATAGAAGGATAACTGGTGGAGTTGTTGTAGAACAGAAAGGGATAGATGCTGGTTTGGTGGAAGGTTAGAGTGAGATGGAGACATGGTTGACAGTTATTTCACCAAGAAAAATAATTACAAGACGAGGCAATGGCAGTGCGTCTGTTCTTATACATTAGATTTTAGGTACCAGTGAATTACCAGGTGCTTTAGAAAAGTTGTCAATGGAGTAGTCTTAATATATATATGAATGAAAATGCCATAATTTGAGAAAACTTCAAAAACCATAAAGTCTGACAATTTACCCATTTAAAAATATAAAAATTATTTAATTTAGTAAACATCATACAGAAACGAGATTTATTATTAATTTTATAAGAAAAACAAAAGGCAGCTAACAACCACTACTCATCAGGTGCTGGACGGTCAATCAACCTAATTTATTTATCTCTGTGTAATCTGAGGAGATATTCATATATTGTGCTGAGGTTTTCGATATCACTGTTCTTATTCATGGTATTGTTTTCTAAAGTAAATGAGTCATTTCTAAGAATGTTCTTTTCTATAAAAAGCAGCTCTATCCAAGATCTCAGCATACTACCCCAGTCTATCATGTGACCAGTGTTAATATATGGTGTTGTGATAAAGCACAAGAGGGTGCCCTAGAGCAATCACTCTTGTGGGAGAGCAATTCGACCTTTCAGGTTTCTTGACGTTTAATAATATAGCACATGGAACATCCCATACATGAAATTTTATAAATAATATTACAGGACTCCAAAGTTGATTGAGGAGTTTTCGTTTTAGAACACAGTCTATTAACAGTCTTGAGTTGTTTTTTAGCTATTTTAATTTTTAAAAGTGTTAAAAATGTTGATTAATTTATAGGTTAAGCTGTCAATAAAAGGTAAAGAACAAAAAAAAGTTTATGTTATCTTCCAGAGTGTTTTGAAAATATGAGAGTTCCTAATATTTAATGCTCTAGGGCAATTTCCTCTTGTGCTTTATTACAACACTATATTAACACTGGTCATGATAGACTGGGGTAGTGCTGAGATCTTGGATAGAGCTGCTTCTTATAGAAAAAGAACATTCTTAGAAATGACTCATATTTACTTAGAAAACAATACCATGAATAAGAACAGTGATATCGAAAACTTCAGCACAATATATGAATATCTCCTCAGATTACACAGAGATAAATTAATTAGGTTGATTGACCGTCCAGCACCTGATAATTAATTATTTTGTTTTTCTTATAAAATTAATAATAAATCTCGTTTCTGTATGATGTTTACTAAATTAAATAATTTTATATTTTTTAAATGGGTAAATTGTCAGACTTTATGGTTTTTGAAGTTTTCTCAAATTATGGCATTTCATTCATATATATATTAAGACTAACCATTGACAACTTTTCTAAGTACCTGGTAATTCACTGGTACCTAAAATTTAATGTATAAGAAAGGACGCACTGCCATTGCCTCGTTTTGTAATTATTCTTTTCTTGGTGAAATAACTGTCAACCATGTCTCCATCTCCTCTAACCTTCCACCAAACCAGCATCTATCCTTTCTGTTCTACAACAACTCCACCAGTTATCCTTCTATCCTTGTCCCCCAAGACAAGTTAACCTTACTTTTAGACAAAGACCGTGTTCAGTGGTTTCTCCAACGAAAAAGTTAAAAAATGTAGAAAATTACTTGATTTTTGTTTCAAAAACAACCAAAGGTTGCCCTTCCTAGTTTCACGGTAATAATATGAGTGTTCCGTCTGTTGGTTTCTTGAATGGGCTCTTCCTGTTCATCTTCGAGCTGTTTTACAGGTATCCTACTTTGGTAAGGAGCAAATGAATAGTTAGTTGTTAGTCTACTAACTGTGCTCTCTTTTGAGTCTGAGGAAGAGTATAAAATATACACGAAAGCTTGACGAAACAATAAGGGTTTTTTTTTTTTTTTTTTCTTAACCTCTAGGCCAGTTTTCCCTTAAGACTGCACTCCCAATAATTTCCAATTTTCTTTCTCAACTAGACAGTCGTGATCTATCCTTCTCTTAACGTAGAGATTCTTTGGGCATATAGGGTCTTTAATAAATAAAAAGAAAAATAAAATATCCTGGCAGGTATGATACTAAGGTTGGTTGTTTTAAAATTACGAGGCTTCCAAGTAAATGGATAACCCCGGGTCCAGCCAATCCGATTACACGTGTTTCACCCTTGTTGGGATGGTCACCGAATGTAGGCCGTAGACAACGCTTCACAGTAGCGATTACCTTATGAACTTCTGTAACCTAATACAGCTGGAACGTTAGAAGCAACTAGCGCCATCCCGTCAAGTAATTCCAAAACAATCAATCTTAGTATCGACAGGTTAAGATGTTAATGTGCGCCATGTAGGTGTATTACGCAAAAACAGTCAGAAGTTGCTTTAGCAACACCCTTAATGAAAAATGGCTTTGCCGTGGATTCACGGATATGTGAATTTCGAATCAGCTCTTTTGCTAATTCCAAGTAGGTGACGTGCAGCATGACTGAAAACGTGATTTAATAAAGGGGAAACGCAGAATTTTCACCCAACTGCAATATAATAAATAAAATTAAACTTCTTGAGCCTTGTTATATATAACAAAGGTAGAGTTTCTTTGGACATATAGAGCTCTTTTATAAATAAAAGAAAAATAAAATATCCTGGCAGGTATGATACTTAGGTTGGTTGTTTTGAAATTACGAGCCTCCAAGTAAATGGATAACCCAGGTCAAGCCAATCGATTACACGTGTTTCATGCTTGTTGGGGATGGTCACCGGGTAGGCCGTAGACAACCCTTGACAGTAAAGCAGTTACCTTATGAACTTCTTTAACCTAATACAGCTGAACGTTAGAAGCAACTAGAGCCTCTATGCCCAAAATTTCTACCTTTTGTTATTATTAATATGAGAGCTCAAGTATAATTTTATTTATTATATTGCAGTTGGGTGGCGTCTGCGTTTCCCCCTTTTGTTAAATCACGTTTTCAGTCATACTGCGTCTACTTGGAATTGGCAAGAGCTCATTCGAAAATTCACTATCCGTGAACTAATGGGAGCATTTTTCATTAAGGGTGTTATTTGTAACCTTTCTGACTGTTTTTGCGTAATACACCTACATGGCGCACATTAACATCTTAACACGTCGATACTAAGATTGATTGTTTTGGAATTACTTGACGGGATGGCGATAGTTGCTTCCCTAACGTTCAGCTGTATTTGGTTACAGAAGTTCATAAGGTAACTGCTTAAGTGTCGAGGTTGTCTACAGCCTACATTCGTGACCATCCCCAACAAAGAGATGGGCTACGTCGTAATCAGTTAGCTGGACCCGGGGTTATTCATTTACTTGGAAGCCTCGTAATTTTAAAACAACCAACCTTAGTATCATACCTGCCAGGATATTTTATTTTTCTTTATTTATTAAAGAGCCTATATGCCCAAAGAATCTCGTCCTTTTGTTATTATATATATATATATATATATATATATATATATATATATATATATATATATATATATATATATATATATATATATATATATATATATATATATATATATATACAGCGTGTCCCACGCAGTTCTTTATACATATGGGAAAATTTTTACTGACAGTCGAAACAAAATCATTTGATGTTGAAAAGTTCTGCTTATTTAAAAACTAAAAATACCTGCACTTAAAGTTTAAAAATACCAGCAGTATACAGAGTAGCGACAAAAACGTAAAAATTATCCAAGACTAAAAGTACCCTTATTTTGCAATATTCAAAGAAAGTTATTTAAAGGAATTATTTAGAATTAATTTTATATCTAATTACGAAATCACAGCCACCTACGAAAAAAAGGGTATTTTTATTTTAGATTAAAAAATTTTGTCAAAAATTAACAAAGGTGAAATTATCGGACCTGAAGGTAACTATGCCAATAATAGCAGCATAAACACTGACATTATTTCTAGTCAGAAGTACAGTTATAAATTCAGTTTATCCATTTATCATTTTGATTTATTATGCCTCCAAAACTAACCACGGAACAGAAGGTGAAATTGTTTTAATTGTGGGTGACAACTACAAAACCTTTAAGGAGAAGCCGCTGAGATTTTCAATGAAAGGCATCCTGAAATATCTGTATCTCATCAAGCTGTTGGACACATAATGGCAAAATTTAAAAAGGTAGTGGAAGTGTAGAAAACAGATTCAATAAAAAAAAATCAAGTTCAGGTCGAAGATGATGAAGATTTTTGACTTGCAAATTATCCAAGCCGTTGTTGAAAATCCCAAGATTTCCTTGAGAAATATGGAAAAGTACTTCCTGGAAATGAAAGGGCAGCTCGATCTGTAAATCTACTGCTGGAAGAGTTCTTAAAGCAAAATCATTTTTTCATCCTATAAACCCATCTTTGTCCACATTGCATTCTGTTTGATTTTTCGGTTTGATTTTCAGCTTGGTATCAAGGTATGCATGAATGTATCTTTATAGAAAAATAATTTTTCTGACCGAAGCTTGTTTTACGTCAAATGGAGTTGTTAGCTCCCAGAACTATCGATGGTGGAGTACAGCTAACCCGCGGTTTGTTATCCAGTGTCGGGATCAGTTTCTTTTTAAGACAAATGTGTGGTGCGGAATTTTAGATAATAATCAGCAGTAGGCCCATTTTCTTGGGTAATATAACGTCGGATGTTTACCTTCATTTTTGGGGAAATCAGTTGTCTGACTTTATTAATGGCCTTCCACGTGACATTAGAAATGCTTTGTGGTATCAGCATGATGGTGCGCCATGCCGCCAGTCCTCGAGCTGTTAACGAGGTTTCTTCCAGGAAATGTTCCAGGGGCGTTGGATAGGAAGATTTTCCAGAAATTCGTGGCCGGCGAGGTCACCCGACCTGAACCCCTGGATTACTTCCTTTGAGGATATTTAAAGGAAAAAGTGTATTCTCACCGACCATTTTCCAAATATCGATAGCTTAGAAAGGATAATAACCCAGTGTGCTCGAGAAATCCCTCAAGTTGTTTGAGAAAAGTTGTTTCAAAATTATTCAATTAACAGAAAAATGCATGGAAAAGAAGGTGGCTATATTAAAATTTGAATTATACTAATTTTCTCTTGTTATAAGTGATACATTAATTTATTTTATATTAAGGCTTTTACGAGGTCAAAAGCAGATTGACCTCGAAGCCCTATCAGCATCGAAAATACCAAATGAGATTTTGGCGAAACCGTCTGCAAACCCCAAACAGAAAAAACAACGAACGGATTACTCCCGGAAAAACAATTCATATATATATATATATATATATATATATATATATATATATATATATATATACATATATATATATATATATATATATATATATATATATATATATATATATATATATATATATATATATATATATATATATATATATATATATATATATATATATATATATATATATATATATATATATATATATATATATATATAATAACAAAAAAAAGGTAAGAGATTCTTTGGGCATATATAAATATTTAATAAATAAAAAGAAAAATAAAATATCCTATGAGTATGATACTAAGGTTGGTTGTTTTAAAATTACAGGCTTCCAAGTAAATGGATAACCCCGGGTCAGCCAATCCGATTACACGTGTTTCACCCTTGTTGGGGATGGTCACACCGAATGTAGGCCGTAGACAACCCTTGACAGTAAAGCAGTTACCTTATGAACTTCTTTAACCTAATACAGCTGAACGTTAGAAGCAACTAGAGCCTCTATGCCCAAAGAATTTCTACCTTTTTGTTATTATTAATAACAAGGCTCAAGAAGTTTAATTTTATTTATTATATTGCAGTTGGGTGAAAATACTGCGTTTCCCCCCTTTTTATTAAATAACGTTTTCAGTCATACTGCACGTCACCTACTTGGAATTGGCAAAAGAGCTCATTCGAAATTCACATATCCGTGAACTAATGGGAACCATTTTTTATTAAGGGTGTTGTTGTAAGCAACTTCTGACTGTTTTTGCGTAGTACACCTACATGGCGCACATTAATATCTTAACCCGTCGATACTAAGATTGATTGTTTTGGAATTACTTGACGGGATGGCGATAGTGCTTCTAACATTCAGCTGTATTTAGTTACAGAAGTTCATAAGGTAACTTTGCTTTAGTGTCAGGGTTGTCTACGGCCTACATTCGGTCACAAAATATATAGGTTTTGGGTACCTATACCTATATATTTTGTGATTCAGTGTGACCATCCCCAACAAGGGTGAAACACGTGTAATCGGATTGGCTGGACCAGTTATCCATTGCTTGGAGGCCCGTAATTTTAAAACAACCAACCTTAATTATCATACCTGCCCAGGATATTTTATTTTTCTTTTTATTTATTAAAGAGCCTATATGCCCAAAAGAAACTCTACCTTTTGTTATTATATATAACAAGGCTCAACAATATATATATATATATATATATATATATATATATATATATATATATATATATATATATATATATATATATATATATATATATATATATATATATATATATATATATATATATATATATATATATATATATATATATTAATGTCATTACTAGTGATGAGCAAGACCGGTCTTGGTCGTGCGGTCTTGGTTTGGTCTTGCAGCAAGACCATTACCAAGACCAAGATCGCCGTTTCGCTTGCAAGACCGGGGTATGCAAGACCCAGACCGACATGCAAGACTGTTGCACTTCTGCGACTTTTTTTTGATATTATAATATTCAATTTTCATATTCAATATACAGAGCTATTTTATACAGGAATGACAAAAAATGTGTCGAAAACTGCCAAAAAGGCAAGGCAATTTAATGAGTAACAGGTTTCTTTAATAAAATAATAATTAAATCGATCACTTTGTTTTTTTTAAACAGTTCTCCAACAACGATAACAAGTGAATTCAATAACGTGTTTCAAAACAAAGAGATATAATGGAATCATGACTCAATGGTTCGACAAAGCTCGATATCTCCGAAACCGTTGACGACAGGTACAACATAGAAACTAAAAATTACTTTAATATTTCTAATGTTTTTTTAAGTTAACTATCTAGTAATGCCACTTGCAGGGTAGATCAAAAATTTTCTAAATCTAGAAATACATTATTTTTGTTTCACACTTCACACAAGTTAGATATAAATGTGAAAGTAATGGATAATAAAAAATATATTTGTCATGTCATATAGGAATACATTCCAATATCACATCCGGTTTAGACGGAAAATTCATAATAATGATGACGTCATTTTTGTCAAAACCTAAAATGGTATTTAAAAACCATCTACGTCGACCTTGTTCCTATATGACAGTTCAACAATTTCCAGCATAATATAAGAAGTGGCGATTTTTTTAAATGGATTTTTCGCCATAAATTTTTTATTTTATGTTAAAAGCTAAAAATAAAGGATTTTTTTTGAGTAGCAGTGGATTCTTCGAAAAATTCTGAAAAGGGGGGAAAAACCCGACCCCGGGGTTTAAAAATTTTTTTTTAAAAAATTTCCTTTAAAACCAAATTTTGGGGTTTCCCTTTTTTTTTTGGGGGCCGGGCTTTTAAAAAAAGGGGTTTTTAAAAAAAATTTTAAAAAAATTTTTTTTTTTTTTTTTTTAAAAAAAAGGGGAAAAAAAATTTTTTTTTTCCCCCAATTTTGAAACCTAAAAGGGCCAAAAAAAAAAAAATTTTTGGGGGGTTTTTTTTTCCCTTTTTTTTTTTTTTTCCCCCCAATTTGCCCCCTTTTTAAAACCCCAAAAAAAAAATTTTTTCCCCTTTTCCAAAAAAAAAAAAGGGGGGGTTTTTTTTTTAAATTGGAAAAAAAAAATTCCCCCCCCTTTTAAAAAAAAAAAAGGGAAAAAAAAAAAAATTTTAAAAAAGGGTTTTTTTAAATTAAAAAAAACCCCAAATTTGGGGGGGGGTTTTTTTTTTTTTGGAAAATTTTTTTTTTTAAAAACCTTTTGGGGTTTTTTTCCCCTTTTTAAAAAAAAAAACCCCCTTTTTTAAAAAGGGAATTTTTTTAAAGGTTTTCCCCTTTTTTTTTTTTAAAAAAAAAGGGGGGTTTTTTTTTGGGGGTTTTTCAAAAAAAAAAAAGGGGGAAAAAAAATTTAGGGGGGTTTTTTTTTAAATTTTTTTTTTGGGGGGGGGGCCCCCCCCCCCCGGGGGGGGGTTTTTTTGGGGGAAGGGAAATTTGGCCGGTTTTTTAATTTTTTTTTTTGGGGGAAAAAAAGGGGAATTGGCCGGGGGTTTTTTTCCCCCCAAAAAAAAAATTTTTTTTTCCCCAAAAAAAAAAATTTTTTTTTAAAAGGCCCCTTTTCCCCCCCAAAAACCGGGGGGAAAAAAATTTAAAATTTTCCCGGGTTTTTTTTAAAAAAACCAAAAACCCGGGGGGTTTTTTTTTTAAAAAAAAGGGGGCCCTTTTTAAAAACCCCCCCGGGGGGGTTTTTTAAATTTTTTTTTAAAAAATTTTTTTTTTTTTCCCCCCCAAAAAAAACCCCAAACCCAAAAAGGGTTTTTTTTTAAAAAAAAGGGGCCTTTTTTTAAAAATTTTTTAAAAAGGGGAAAAAATTCCCCAACTTTTTTTTTTTTTTTTTTTTTGGGTTTTTTTTGGGGTTTTTTTTTTTGGGGTTTTTTTTTTAAAAAAATTTTTTTTTAAAAAAAAAAATTTTTAAAAGTTTTTTCCAAGGTTTTTTTGGAAAAAAAAAAAAAAATTTTTTTTTAA
>JAHBCN010004087.1:0-32500 GCA_019359885.1 Listronotus oregonensis | reverse complement strand
TCTTGTAAGTTTTTAAAATAGCTTTGCTAAAATAAGTAGCAGTGATCGGTTTGTAATTTTAAAATAATCTCTTATTACTATTAGTTTTAGGAATTTAAAAATTGTTTCTTTTTGCCAGATGTTAAAAATTATCAAGTAATTACAGTATTTTAATACTTTGATTAAATGTTCATACCTTCTTGCTAAAAGCAATTTAATTATTTGCCAAAGTATGTTGTCAGTACCTGGGGCATTGTTCTTCTGCAAGTGCATTATTGTATAATTTTTATCCCAATCTATAACAATATTTGCCATTTGTATTAATTTTCTACATTCTGTGTTAATATATGAAATATTTGTGTCATCAAGGTGGTCCTGGTAGTTCTCCTGAAATAATTTTACTTTTTTACTGTCGATGCTATTAGATTTTACCATTATTTTAATTTAGATATTGTTTGGGTAGTTTAAAAACGAGATATTTTTTTGTGATCTTCATTGATTTCTTTACATGTACTAAACCAAGTGTGTATTTAAAACTTAAAAAATTATTTTTAAATGTTTTTATTGAACAAAATTTATTCTTGATTTTGTTTTGAAATCAGGTGCTGCGTAATTTTCTCGATACACACGCTTTTTTAGTTTTATTAACGCGATGATATAGCGTCGCAAAGGGTAGAAAAACTGCGCCTACTTTAACTGTTTTAAGTTTAATTTTTTTACACTTGATTTAGAGTAATTTCACTTGAATGGTATTGGAGCTGTAGTTATGCGATCTCTTTCTAATACCACTTGGATTGAAGGGTGGTTCAAATTAATGTCTGGACTGATGCTTTTTTTCAGGTTTGTTGCATATACAAGTGCATCTATCATTATCTATTATCTGCTGCAGGATACGTAGGTTGTACGGAAGCGCTTTCAAAGTTACGTTTTTTTTTTGTTTTAAATTCTGATAACAGTTTATTTTTCGTTCGTTAAAATTTTAATATCCGCTGGGTATTGCATTTTTATTAAATAAGGCTTTGATAAAATTACTTTTATCAATTTTTAATAATAAAGAAATATAAATTGAAAATGTTTTTCATGCATTAAATGCCGTTTTGCTTCTAATTACTTTAACATTATATTTTAGTAATGGACAATTCTGATCCAAAACAGCTTGTTGTGTGTTAAGATGTAGTTTGTACCTGTTTTTGGCCTCTAAATAAGTAATGCATGCCTTTACATAACTGCGAAATTCAGCAGCACAATGATTTTCAGCGCAATTTCCACAAAACTTGTCACCTTTCACATTTGTTGCTTTTGTGGTGAAATCCCATGGACTAATTACAGCGCGATACAGTCATATTATCTTACGAAAATGGAGGTAAGAAAGGTGACAAGTGCCAAAATTTGTAATTTTTAGTTAAATCCTTAGAAAGATGTGCCATTTTTTTGTCCTAACAAAAGCAAACAAAGATGGCACTTGCCTAATCTATTTCCTGAAAAAGCTGACGAGTGCCGTCAGCCATTTGCCCGCTTGTTGTTGTCAGCTGTATTCTGTATTTATCATTGCTACGATACGCGCTTTAGTGTTGATGTTTGTTGGTTTAAATTTACTATGAAAAACTATAATGAGAAAACACGTAGAAGTAAAGGTACTGGACGTTATAATGAAGAACAAAAAACAACTAAAGGTTAAGCATATAATTCAAGAAATTATAAGCAAGTACTGGATGTACAGAAATTTCTGATAAGTCCAATTAAAAACGAAAAAAAAATTGTAAAAAACTACATGACGTAAATTTGACTAACCGCATTGTTTGCGCGATTTATAGATCTTTTTCGGCTAAATAAGGATTGGGTGGAATATCTTCGCAGAGCGAATTAGAAGTACAAGAATACTTCGTAAAATTAAAATTTTAATTGCATTAAGATCCTTTGCTTCGGGAAACTACCAAAGTATCAACCTTATAGCAAAATAACTCATTTTTGATACTAAACCTATAATTATAACTCATATTTGTTTGCTTGCAGTTATGTATGATTTTTAGGCATATAGACATGCCTATTATATTTATTTAATGAAAGCAAATTATTTACTTATGGTCACACATAGCGTACGTTCACTAAATAAATCAATGCAATTAATCATTGCAGAGGTAAAGATTATATAATAACAAATTATTAAGTGTGTACTAAAATGGCCTTTTACCTATAAAATCGACGACATGTACCAAATTTTCTATTAATAAAAATTATCAAAATAAGTTAAGGTTAGGATTAATGTCTTTAGGTTTGCAACAACCATTTAAAATTTGTTAATATAGTATTTTCACCTATAAATAGATATTAGGTTTTAGGTGATTTTTAACTTATTCTGTAGGCTAGAAGCGTAAAAGTATTTTTGTTTCGTTTTAATTTGTTTTTGTGTACACAAATTTAGTTTTAATTATTTTTATATGAGCATTTGGGATGTTTCTTACAAATTAGTAAATTTAATTTTATTTATTGTTTTTACTGTTTTAATATGTCTATATAATTGTTTGTATTTTAAATATAGTTTGCAATGTTTTTTTGTCATCGTAAAAAATGATTTTGATGGAAGATAAAGGATATGTTAATATTATTATATAGAATGTTCTCGAAAACTCCATCAACGGCTTCGCAAATCTCAAACAAATATTGTTATTTTATTTAAAACTCGTTAATGGAGACAGCTATATAATGTTATAAATACGATAAAATGAAACAGAACTCTATCGCTTTCAAGGAGACACCTCGGAAGCTGTCGCTATTCCGTCTTTACCCTACGCATCATCGGATATTATCGCATCTTAACGAAATTAACCGACCGAGAATACAGATCACCGAATAGCAAAGAGATACACATCTCTGTCGCTATTTTGTTCACATAGTGTAATCTCAGGTAGTGATTTGTGTGGTCTATCTACGGATCTTGAACAGGTGTTGTTTGTACCCATTTTTTGGAAAACTTTTCTGTCGATTGGCATATAATCAGTTGTTTTGCCCTTTAAATCTTAAATGGTTTAAACAACACTTGTTGGCACAAAGGCTTTTCTGGCAGAGGGACAAACGAGATTGCTTCTTGCCCTCTTAAATTTTTAAATAGGGGATTTACAAAACAAAATCCCTAGGTTTGGGGGACAACTGTAACGGCCAAAATTAAAATACATTTATTGGGTTCACATTAATATTTTTGGTTTTTATCGGATTGTTTAACTTAATTATACAAATATTTCTGGTAATAGAGAAGATAAAAAGAACAATAAAAGCCTATATACCTGGCGATCTGATTGATTTTATTAAATCAGCGAGATATAATCCACCGTCCAAGGCAACTGATATGACAATAAGGTTTCTGAAATATTGAAAAAACAGCAAATTTGTATCCTAATACTTCTGAACCCCAAATCAGCCAAGTAACAACAATACTAATACAAATAAGGTCAATGTCCCAAAAAAGGGAAAACTGTAAATGATATAAGAAATGCCTAGCTACATGTACTTTTACCAAAAAATAAAATTCCTAAAAACATAAAAAATATTTGCTTTCTCTAATACCGTATCCAAAAGACTCTCTGCACTTAAAGTTTTACCATGACCTACTTGAAGATAGAGGAAGTTGCTAAATTTGATGCCTAGAGCAGCAAAACCTAAATAAGATATTTTTTAAATAACCAAATTTTTGTTTTAAACTTATGTTCCTTATTACTCCTTAACTAATTTTTAAATAAATTTAAAAAATATCATTTATAATTTTGTTTTATTATGTTTTTTACATTTTATTAAAATTTAAATTTTGGCACTTCTCACCTTTCTTACTTTCACTTTTTATACACTTGTAGTCGTTCCCAATCAATATACAGGGTGTAAAAAGTATGATGTTCACGATTTTAATGGGCGATAGTGGCGCTCAAAACTAGCCAAAAAACCCAAAAGACAAGGGTTAAAATTTAATTGTTTTCGAAATATGTTCTTTCAATGTTTAACAAATTTGGCATCAGTTTCGAGTCAAACGTTTTTTGCAAGATTTTAAAATTTACATTTTTAAGAGATGTTTATTAACATTTTATTTGTAATTAAAAAATAATTGTACTTGCAACACACACAATTAAGCCTTATACTTAATTTCAGAACACAAATTATTATGTTTTAAAACAGCACTTTTTTATTTTGCTTGAAAGAAACAGCTATGAGCTACGCGGCATAATGACTTCGTACTAGTTCCAGGATTTTCTTCCGCAATTTCCAAAATGATTTTCTCTTGTTCCGCAGTCACATATGAACCTCTCAGAATTTCTCGGTTGCACACATCCCGTTTTCAAAACTCTTTGGTACCGTTATGGAAATCTTTTACGCTAAATTTGAGCTGCTAGATTAGCATTATGGGTTGCATCGCCGTAAATTATTAATATATCGGCATATTCCAGATTTGAAAACATTATTTTAAACTTCGAGGCACAAAATAAAAAATAAACAAAAATACCGCATCGACAAACATAATACTACAATTTACTACTGACTTGACAAATGCCGACGCTGTTGCCAATTGGTTTTTAAATGTTTTACTGGGGGAAACATTATTATTATTAACGTTTCCGTGAAAGTGTTAGACAATGTAATGGTTTTAATAACACTAGAATCTTGGACTTCAATTGTCATTATTTGTTTATTGTTACACAACGTTTCGGTTAGTAAAGTATTTCCAACCGTTTTCAGGTGGTAACTAAAAACTATTCTTAAAAGCTAGAACTTATATACTATCCCTTGTTCACCGAAGCTTAACCGACTTTTTACGGTTCAGCAACGGCTGCCAGATATTCGGAATATCGATGCTAGGTTTGCTAAATAAATTTTTGTTGTTTACAATTATTACTGCTTCTTTATTTTTTTTTCTTTCAGTGGGTTTCTTTATGAATGGTTATTGCTTCCGACCATTGTATGCGGTGTTGTTTTCACCAAGCGTGTTCGCCAATCCCTGACTTCAACGTTTCACCTTTTTCCGTATGTTTTTTGTGTTCTTTAACTCTAACTTCAAGTGGTCTTTTTGTTTCCCCGATAAATACCTCACCACATTCACAGGGAATTTGGTAGATACAGTCATTATTTGAAACATTGTTGTCTGGTCTTGTCTTAGTAAGAATACTTCTCAGAGTAGTTTGGAATTTAAATGCTGTTTTAATATTATACTTATTCGCGATTTTGCGAATCTTTTCCGAAGTTCCTTTAGTATATGGAATTGTTATAAATATTTGGTCACGTGGAGTCTCGTTTAAGTTAGAGTTTTTTTGTCTTATTTTCATATTTTTCGATTGTTTCCTTTATTAGTCTCTGACTGTATCTGTTCTGCTTAAGATCCCTAGTTATGGTACCTATTTTCTCTTGCAGGGATTCCCTACTGTTAGATAAGGTAATTGCACGATTATATAAAGTAGGTATAACACCCTGTTTGGTTTTGTTAAAGTGATTAGATTTCTGGTGTAAATATTGTCCAGTGTGGGTAGGCTTTCTGTATACCGAGGTTTGTATATGTCCATTATTTCGTTTGACTAGAACGTTGAGGATAGGTAAGGTCGAATTTAGCTCCTTCTCCATTGTGAATCTAATACAAGGTCGGAGGCAATTTAGATGTTTAAAGAAACCTTCAAATTCTTCGTCATTACCTGTCCATACAATAAAAGTATCGTCAACATATCTTAGCCAAACTTTTGGTTTAATTAGCGCAGTTTTAATTGCACGTTCCTCAAACCATTCCATATAAGTATTTGCTACCACTGGGGAGAGCGATGAACCCATAGGAAGCCCATCATCCTGGGCGTAGAACTTATCTTTTACCTGAAAGTAGGAACTACGGAGGCAAAGCTCCAACAACTCCATTACTCCATCCAGCGGCGGGGTGGTGCGTTCTACTAATGTTTTATCTTCTTTAAGCTTGGCTTGGATAATGCCTAATGATTCTTCCACTGGTACGTTTGTGTACAGACTTTCCACATCTAAACTAACAAAAGTATCGTCTGGTCCTATTTCTACATTTTTGAGAATGTCAACAAAATGACTAGATTTTTAACAAAATATGGTGACTTACCGACCAGTGGTTTAATTAGGTCTAAAAGGTGTTTTGCCAGTGCAGTCGTGGATGCGTTTCTAGAACTGGTAATGGGCCTTAAGGGTATATTGTCCTTATGTATCTTTGGTAGCCCATAGAGATGAGGAGGTTTACTGTTACGTGGTGTTAAACTTTTTCTTGTTTTATCGGTCAGAAAGTTTTTGTATTTCCTTAAGGTCCTGTAAATTTTGTTCTCTATGGATGCTGTTGGATCTTAATCAAGAGATCTGTATTTACCTTTCCGAAGAACTTCATCTATTTTCCAATCGTAAGTGATTGCATCCATGACTACAGTTGCATTCCCTTCATCTGCTGGAAGAATTTTGACAGTTTTATCATTTTGAAGCTCTTTAAGTGCTACTTATTTATTTTCATTTATATTGGTGGAGTTAATTGTTTTGATTCCAAGACCGTTTTAACTTTCCATCGAAATTCTTCCGCATCTGGTCCCTGGAGTCGTATTGTTTCTACACTACTAATCATGTTAAAGTCGGTGTATGTTTGGGGCTATGGCAAAGTTAAGCCCTCTCCCTAAAAGATGTTCTTCTGTTTCCAAAAGTCTTCGGGAGGACATGTTAATTATAGCCTTCTTGTTTACATTTTAAATGGTTGGTTGTTTACCGTAAAGTCTGTTTAGTTTGTTCTAGTGTTTTTTCCGTAAAGCGTCTTTGGCCTTCTCGCATGTTGTTTGTATCTTCTGGAAAATAGGGTTATAGTCGTCTTCTTGTACATGTTCCTTGATTTCTTTATATCTTTGATTAACTTCTTGAAGCAGCTGTAGTTTTTAGTTATCACTTGAAAAGGGTTGGAGATACATCACTAACCAAAACGTTGTGTAACAATTAACAAATAAAGACAATGAAAATCCAAGATTCTAGTGTTATTAAAATTATTATTATTATTTATTTGTAGACCGACACATTCAAAAATAAGTTATTTTTATTGGCAAATGAATCTACCGATGAGCGATTAAAACGAAAGTTGCTAATTGTTGGGCATTTCAGAAATAATTGCTACCACGTACAAGTTTGTAACTTTGATATCGTTTAGACACAAAATCTGTCAAGTTTTGACACATATGTCATACAAACTTTTTGACTTGTTTTGAGCTCCACTATCGCCTATTAAAATCCTGAGCATCATACTTTTTACACACTGCATTTTTTTTCTTGATTTATTATTTTGATGTTAAGACTTTCTAAACATTACGCATACATTGTCGCAGTGTCGCACTGCTAGTTTAACATATGTAATTTTAAATATTTCTGCTTTCTTCTTTTTATATTAGTTACTTTAAAGGTCCTTATTCCAATGTTTAATTTTGCTCGTTTTACGGCTGACTGAATTTATCCTCTACTTATCACTTAATTCTGGGCCACCTTTAGTTTAACGATCACCAGTGGCAAGTGTGGTTTTATTAACCCTCCGGCGGGCCCGCTTTTTACAATTACACAGCGGACGCGCCGCGGCTATTACACCGCACAGAGTTCATTGCGTTTTTGACTTACAGTTAACAAAGAAAATATATTTTTTTGTAGAAAACTAAGACACCTATATAATATCTAATAGTTTTATTCAATTAAGTAAATAATCTTAAGCATTTTAACACAAACATATGTGTGTTAAAGAAAATAACAAACTTTAATTGAAATCTAAAAAAACCGCCGAAGAAACTAACATTAATTAACTTTCATTTGTTTCTTCTGGTTACATTCTAAACACTTGACGATATTATTCCTGTACCATTTAAATCCCACAGTCTAAACAGATGGTATGACTTCCTTTTTTCTCCCAATTAGATATAATGCACATAAAAGAGCTCTAATTTAATTTTTTATTGTGTCTTTGCAATCCCTCTCTTTTAAATAGTTTATATTAGGTCTTCTATATCTTCAATCAATATTCTTACTATATCATCAATCATTTCGTCGGTAAGAAACAATCTAAAGGCGCCAATTTCTCTATGTATGTTTCTAGCACTTGTTTTTGGACCAGGTAATATTTTTTAATTTTTCGCTTTTACCTTTCTAACTGAAATAAGTTATCCACATCCAAATTGTTTCATTATCGCGTCCTATGGAAAAACGGTAATCATGCTCAAGGTGGTGTTTTTGGTCATCGTCTAAGACCTCATCAATTTCCTCTGCCCACTGCTTAGAATCGCTGATATGTAAGTCTTGTGTCATCGTTTCCTCTGTGTCTATTTTATTATCATCATCGCTATTAAATTCAAAATTAACTTGTTTCCTTAGATCATTATTCATATCTTCTCCTAATTCTCTAACGACTTCTTCTAATACTTTTTCTAGCTCATCGGGTGTTAATTCTTTACGTGACCCAAGATTTAATAAAATCCTACTATTTATTTTATTTATTGGGAGTTTGGGTATTAGAATACAAAATAATTTCCGTACACAAGCACCTAAATTGCACATTATATGATATTTGCAAAATTTAGCAATTAAAAAAACAACTTACATGACCGGGCGCGCTGCGGCAAATACACCGCAAATTCTACTTACTTCAAATTTCACGTCGGTAAAAAGTCACTGAAAATGCGTAGGGCACCAAGATTGTGGGTGGGCAAGCCAATAACATAAAAAAGGAATACATAGACTTACAATAATACAGAGCTCACTATATTTTAATTTTAAGAGTAAAATATAAGTTTGCGGTGCATTTATCGCTGGCGCGCCCGCCGGAGTGTTAAAACCTAATTGCTTCCAGCTGGCTGGGATCGAAGTGTGTCTACATAAAATGTTTGTTTATTTTTAATTTTGACATAAAAAGTAACATTTTTTCAAAACTTACCGGCGTATTAAAATGATTACTTTATAACACTAGTGTTGAAAAGTAAAACTTTTTAAAACTAGTTGCAAAAAGTCCATTATATCACCAGTTGCACAAAGAAAATGTGAACAAATATATATTTTCAAGCCCATTTTTTAATAAGTCAAATTGTACTTTGATTTTGATTTTCGGGAATCAGACTTGACCTTGCAATTTGAGCAACTTTCTCCATATCGATAGGGACATCCAAACTAGATTCCGACATTTTTTGGCTTGAGAAATGTTAAAACTTTTTGGCACTAACCATGTCACTAAAGACGCCGTTATTAAAAACGCTTGGCCACCGAACTAAATACAGGGTTTAAAAAACTATTTTATCGAATTTTTATTTTATTTTTTGTCATAAAAACAGTTTAATGAAAAATAAAAAAAATCTTGTATAAAACACGTTGGGAAAAGTTAATTTTGTGTAACTCGCGATACTTTGCGGCTCTCGTTACGCTCGGCACGAAAAAATCACACTGTTTTTATAGTTAATTTTGATTTCTGGGAATATTAAATTAAAAGAAAAATTATTTGGCTTTTCTTCAGAATAAAGATATTTATATATTATTTAAAAAAAAGTATACTTTCTTTATAGATTATTATGGAGAGCTGTCTGCTCTCGCAATAATAGTAACAAATAAACATGAAAAGACATAAAAAGATTTAATTCTTTATAAAATTACTTTTTTTTAAGTACTATAGTAAAATAATTATTTTTATAAAATTATATAAAAATAGAAAATTAATTTACTTGAAAACATTGACAACCTGTTATAAGATATATATGTTATTTTAAACTTATTGGTTATCATCGGACGACTTTAGCACATAAATTATTTTATTATATTACCTAAAACAAATAAGAAACTAAAAAAATTATGTTATACTAACTCACATTGACTTCTGACATTTAATTTTTTTAAAAAATAATATATAAATATCTTTATTCTGGAGAAAACCCAAATAATTTTTCTTTTAATTTTCCTAACTGGTTGCATAAATAACAATTTTCTAGAATTTTTTGAAATTTAAATATTATTTTTCGTATCTTCCATTAGTTTGTCCATGTACGGCATTCTTGCAATCGGCCTCTGGCATTACCCGCATACAGAAAAGAACAAAGCCCTCTTCTGGAGAGGCATGCATCTCATGTCCGATGGGGCAATATCTGTACATTTCTTGTGGATTCGTTTTAGACCAGAATCACAATTATAGTATTTCTCTTGGCAGGCCTGTTAAAACTTTAAGCACTTATTATTGTTTGATTTATTTCCCTCTATTTTAGTGTTGTTTATTTATTTTTCGGACTCATCGCACTTAAAATTATCACGCAAAAAAAACAAACCGTCAGTACAAATTAGTGAATGGCGAAAGTATACTCTTTTATCACTGAAATCTTATTATTCAACACTTATACCAACTGTTTAGGTCAATCATTACAGATATAGAGATACGAACTTTCACAGAAATTTTAATTTTCCTTTAATTTAAAAGAATATTAAAATTTTTTGCGCTCTTCAACAGTCAAATTTAAAAAATATTTACGGAGCAAAACAAACGCGTTGTTTACACCTGTTAATCGAATTTTACTTTTTTTATAGCTTATTTAGCTAAATTGCCCCTAAAATATATTTGCTGGAGTCTAAATTCAGCAAAAAGCTTTTTTTTGTTTCAAAATATAACTTAATAATTGTTATATCAATTAAATAACAATTATGATTCATTATTATTAGTCTTAATAAAAAATTAATGATTATATCCTTTGCTTATAATTTCTTGCATTTTTCGAATATGGTTTTTGTTTCAAAATTTTTACGGGTATTGGAATTTTGTTTCTTATTAGGAGCTTTGTTCGTTTGGCTAGCCGCGACATTGGCACGTTGACTAATTCCGCCTATAATTTTCGTAAGATCCTACTTGCTTAGGTAATTTTTTTTCCGGTATTCTGTTAAAAACCATTCCATGTCGCTCCTGTGTTTTTTTATTTCACCTATTTTAAAGTGTTCAAAAAACATACCAATACTTAAATTTACGGTGCTAACAATAAAGCATGTGTGTTGGTAACGAACGCCTACGCTGAACGTATCATGAATAAATTGTATAGAAATTTTAGGAAAATAAGGTTTATTGATATTTACTGAAAAATCATATTATTAAAGAAATTTCTAAGAACCTGAACAAAAGGAAAAATTATATAAAAAAACATACAAAAAATACGCTACTTCTTTGTACATCTAGTTGACTTAAATCTATCACCCTTTTAAGATTGAATGAATGGCCCAAGCAAATTTTAGAAGCTTAGTTGGCGGCTCACGGTTGAGAGTCAACTGTGAGCCGTCAGGAAGAGTTCTTTGACCTCGGACCCACATTTGATAAGGTCTGCCGCAGTAGTAGACGAAACGTCAGGTAGAAATACGAACACACCACGGCAAATAAGCCCGGAAAACCCATACAATGTAGTTAAATTTATTTTAAATTAAAGTTAAGAAATTCAAAGATATAATGTTTGTTTGCTACAAAGGTAAATTATTTGATAATAATGCGAATATTTTGATCTTGTATGTTAATGCTTGTTGTTAAATTAAGTTTTTGATGTCACAGCATAAATTGCTACTGCTACTATTTTATTCCTTTTGTTTTTACCCTTATTAACATTATGGGTCGAAATGGAGGGCTTTAACTTTCCCAATATTATTATTCCTTTTGATAGGTCTGGTAAATTAATAATATATCCCCTTAAGATCTTAATTAATTACACAAATATTTTTAAGATTCAAAGAACCATACGAATATTTGTCACACAGGTGTGATTCTGCTAAAAGACGCGTAGTTTTTTTTATTTTCTATATTGATTTATGGTTATTTAATCATCAACTTTATTTGCAAAATCTAGTATTTCTTACGCTACATGTCTTAATTTAAGCCCCAGGGAGAGAGACACAGAGAAAAAAACTGCACTTTACCTATAATATTATTTAAAAATACACCATTACTTTTTCCTTACTATGTTTATGAATATTCTGCTCAACTATGGAGAAAAGCAGTATAATATGTAAAATTTCAGTTTTGTAGGTAAATAGCAAAAACTTTTATGTCTACTATTTAGAATCTTAGGCAATATGCTTTTAAAATTTTGTTATATAAAAGGTCTTTAAGATAAGGAGGGCCAGTATGGGGACCTCCGAAACGGTAAGAGATGGGTGGGTAGTTTAAATTTGGCAAAGTTAAGTATTGGGGAGCTCAATAATAAACCGTTGAGAAATTGAAGTTAATTTTCGTATTTCCCGAAATTTAGTGAAATAATTGAAATTTTCAATTTTTGTTTTTATTTTTTACTAGTTAATTTCAAAAGTTAGAAAATTTTAAATATACATTTCATTGAAAAATTTCTTACGACGTTTCGTTTTCGTTAAACCATAATCAACTTTATTATTTTTTATGGCCCTGAACTTTTTATTAATTTTTTTGAGCCCCTTATAATCCTTATTACAAAAATTGTTTAGCGGAAAAAAACGTCGTAAGAAACATTTGACTTCGCCAATAGATGAAGCGAAAAAAGTTCCAATGAGAACGTATTTTTAGATGTGGTTAGTTTTTTCTAACTTTTAAAATAAACTCGCAAAAAATAAAAACGAAAATTGAAAATTTTAGTTTACTTGCCATATTTCTGGAAGTACAAAATATAACTTCAATTTTACACCGGTATACTATTAAGCTTCCTAATACGCAACTTTGATACATTTAAACTATCCACCTATCTCTTTCCGTTTCAGATATCCCCATACTGGCCCTCTTTATCTTGGACACAATGGACACCTTGTATTTAAGGACGTGTCTAGAAAATTATAAAATTAAATTGTATAAGAACAAACACTTGAAAAATAATGACTTAACAACTTTTAAATTAATATCTTGATATTAGTATCAATCTCTTTAATCAATCTATTTAATGCAATACATAACCAATACTAGAAACAGAGCAGGATATTCCAAGGTTAAATTTACTTAAAGCTTTAAATACATAAGCCAATCTCAACTCGATGTTTGATTGAAGTGGTGGCAGGCATACGCAGTCTAAATCGAATGCAGCTTCAATCGACGTTAAAATAAAGCTAAAGGGAACAAAAAATTAGGTAAAAAAGCAGGAGCATAAGCAATTAAAATAACTACTGGTTCCTAAGTAACAACTTTGTGTTTTTATTCAAATTATTACTTAAACCCATTAAAATAATAATATTGGCAAGCAACAGGGTAAATTAAATTTTACGTAAATTAACCTTATGGGTATGATTTCTAAATAGTTAAAAACATAACAGTATTCATTTTACAAATTTCCTGTTTACTTGTGTTACGTAGGTATACCTTTACTTCTGTAACATTTTTTTAATAGGTCGCAGATGGACAGAAGTAGAACTTGAAGAAGAGGATGAATCCGAATTTAAGGATAGCAATACATCCAGTCCCAGTGAACCAACACCATTTAGAGAAAGAGCTTCGACTGATGGACACCTCCAACAAAAACCTTGGAGATGGCGGTAAGGCTCAATAATATTTTGTCAATATTTTTCCTTATTTACCTTAAAAATTGCTTTTTAGCCTGGATAGCAACAACAAAATCACAATCAAACCTTTTATTTTTTGCATTAAAATATAAATCTTGCAAAATTTAGAATGATACACTGGATGTAAAAAGTATGATGCACACGATTTTAATGGGCGATAGTGAAGCTCAAAACAAATTAAAAAGCCAAGAACTTATGGGTCAAAAGTAAATTGTTTTCGAAATATAAAAAAGTTGAAAACACCGCGCCTGTTTCATCGCAGCGAGTTGGAACTTCGCACGTTTTTTGCGAGGTTTTGCATATTTACACTTTTTTTGAGAAGATGTTCATTTACATACAAATAATAAAAATTACTTCTTGCAATTTATTTTGATATTAAATTTAAAATTAAATTTAAGAAAATAACAATAGGTAATTATTGTTTTGTTTTTATTTGTAATTAAAAAATAGTTGTAATTACCAAAATATTAGGTTAAATATCCACTTTAAGAACACAGATTATTATGTTTTAAAACATCACTTTTTAATTTTACTTAAAAAATAGGATTTTACGTTTTCAAAAATTGTTGGTACATTTTGTACTACGGTTGTCCTAAGTTTAAAATATATCGGCATATTTTCCCGATTAAAAACAAACAAAAATATCGCGGCCGTTCCGGTGAGAAAAATGTATAACTGACCTTACTTTAGGCACAAGGCTTCTAGGTAGCTCTGTTGCCAGTTGTTTTTTAACTTTTTAACTGGGGAAAAAATATGTTTATATTTTTTTATTTTCAGATTAAGACATTTAAAAGTTTATTTTATTACCACATAAATCTACTGATAAGCGATTAGGAGGATAGTTTCCAATTGTTAACATTTTCAGAAATAATAGCTTCTAAAGTTTTAACTTTGATGATATCGTTTAAAAAAAATCTGTCAAGCTTAGAAACATACATATGTCATATAAATTTTTTGACTTGTTTTGAGCTTCACTATCGCCCATTTAAGTCGTGAGCATCATACTATTTACACCCTTAGGATCATCAGATGCCGATTTTGGATATAACTATATCTGCCTCTTCCTTTTTTTAAACGAAAGTGGCTCAAATTTTGTTGTTTTAATTAAAACAACCTTTATATTTTTTGAGATTTAAACTCTACTGGCCATTCCTAATATAAAACTTGCATTATATACTATGTTTTTGTTGATATTCGAGCATATGTCTATTTAAAGTGTCTGAACGATCACGCATTATATAATTATATCCAATTAAGAGGGTTTATATCTGAAAAATTATTAGATATAGATGAAGTTACCTTCTTGCAAAAAACATTTAAAAGTATATGCCTGATTTAAATCTGGTGTTCAATACAGAGCGTGCCATTAAAATTTTAACAATAACAGACAAGTCAATTAGGGCGGCATTTCCGGTAAAGGCGAATATGAAATCTGCCAACTGCTAAATTATATCAAAATTAAAACTCGATTTAAAGGCAAAATTTTTAGAAATAATACTAAATATAAGAAAAAAAAAATAAAAATCTGTAACAATACAAGGATCGAATGAAAATGACTAATAGAAAAAACAAAATACAATTGTTTGGTTTCTAATAAAAAGTATAAAGAAACTTGAATTGCAAGCAGAAAGCAAATAATAAAAATTGTTCTCTTAACCTATATAAAATAAATATTGCAAAAAAAATATTATTAAAAGTGTTAGACAAAAACAATAGGTTAATGATAAGTTAAAAATTTTATATATAAATTTAAAATCATTATAAGCAAAAATGGATAAAATAAAAATCATAACAGTTCAAGAAAAAAAAAACAAAAATACTGGTGGTTACTAAAACATGGATTTATTATAATTTAAAAATTTTATGCCTGTAGAAAAACAAAAGGTAAAGAATAGGTAATGGGTGAACACTTATGAACCACCTTTAATATAAAGTAAACATTTTTTAAACTTCATATACCGATAAATGGAAAACTTGAGTAAAGTAAAATAAGTGTATAATTATTGTGAATATAAATATTAACATTTTCTAAAATAATAAAAATACAAAAATACTTTATTATATCAGATGGTTTTAAATTGTGTAATAAAAGCATTTTTACGAGAGACACCACTTCGAGTACCTGCCTTTTAAACCATGTAAGAACAAATTCAGTTAATACAATAAACTTGTTTTTTAAAATAAGCCCACTTAGTGTGACTCAAACTTAAAGAAATAAAAGATAAACCTAATATACTAAATAGTCATTTTAAGATTCCCGAAAAATAACAGAAAATTTTAAATCATGGTTTAATAAAAATTTAGGAATAAATATTAAAACGTGTAACAAAAACTAAAAAAAAATGCAAAAACAATCGACAATATATAAATAATTCCAACCAATGTAATAAAATTGTAAAAGCAAAAAGAAAAGAAGCAAAAAAATATTTTAAGCAAATAACTTAAAAATAGCTATTAAAAAAATGGAAACAAAGAATTTTTTATTATTAAACAAATTAAGTTAAAAACATATTGTTTTTAATCGCCTAATAATTAATGAAACAAAAATTAAAAATGACAAGTAAATATGTAAAGAAATAAATAACAATTATATTAATGTTGCCCAAAGACTTTTGGACAAAATTTCATATATCCAAAAATTTGATGAATATTCCAACCAATAATCAATAGCCTATATCAATGTCTATTGTTTTTTTTTAAATTTAGATTAAGAATAGCATTGACAAAATTTTTAGGTAGTTAACAATTAATTTTTAGTAATTAATATGGATTTGGCCCATCTAAAGAGGCAAAAGTTGCAGCAGTAGATATTGTTACTAACATACAGCTAAATATTAATGAAAATAAAAAAATGTTTTTTACTATCTTAAGATTTGTGTAAAGCATTTGACGCGGTTAATCATATTATTTTATTGGACACATTGTATAATATTTGCATTGGGGAAAAATTTATTTTTTGTGTAAAAGTTATTTAAATAAAACATTATGTTTAAATTAAATCTAATAAAAGATTAAAAAAATATATCTCTCGTGGTGTTTTATAAGGATCGATTTTAGACCAAATATTATTTTTGATTTATATTAATTTAATATTTAAGTTAAAATTAATAGAAAGTTTAAAACGAATTGCTAGTGATGTCACTATTATTTATTTTTAATAATTATAATGATATAAAAAGGTATATAAAACGTGATATTAATATTTTGATAACTTGGCCCAACTTTTTCAAATTAACACCAAATTTTGGTGGATCATCCTTTATGCTTGTTGGCAAAAATAAAACAAATTCAGCTGATAAAAAATTATTCATTATGAATCACCATTGATAGGCATTTTATTTAAATAAGACAACATGCTTCTTTAACAGTTTTAAAGAATATTAATTTAACCTATTTTGTGCTATAAGAAATGACATAACAGTGACAGTACATTTTTATGAAGATAACTTAAACTTTAAGCTATTTATAATACGTAGAATGCAAATAATTTGCTTATTTTAAATTGGTTATAGAAAAAAATATTTAAGTATATTACAAAATTTAGACGATAAATATTTTAATAATTTAAATTAGTAGGGTTGAAATTTTGAACAGTTATTAAAAAGTTAATACATTCTAAAGTAAATAATTTATTTTTGTGTTTTTTTTTTAATTTATTTTTGCATTAACGGTGCCTAAATTTCTGACATTCTTCATTCTTCGTTAAATATTTTTTATAGGTTTCTATCATTCTAAATATCTATTGGCAAATTTTTTACAATATCTTTATAAAATTGTCTTATATTCCCCACAGATAAAAAATACATTTAAAATTATCTTCGTGCGTAATATTTATTCGCTTTGGCAGGATAATTATTAATAACACAGCTCCACAAATAAATTAAACGACCAAAAGGCTTGACCATGTTGACCTCTATGTTTTTGGGGTCACTAAATCCGAGTTTGACATGTGACATTTGAGTAATTATGATATGGCGCTAAATGTTATAAATAATTTACTTGTATAAAGTTTTATTGAAACAAAGGACTTTTAAGGCTTTAGTCAACGTACCTTTTAACGCTCATTTTTGACCACCCTGTATTTACTATTGTATTTTATTAACATAAAATTTAAAATACTTCAAAAACGGTTTGACTTATATGTCCTGCATATACATAAAATGAAATTTTAAGCATGATTTAAAAAATAATAAAATGCACGGTGTCCTTTTAAAATAAGGAAGTTTTCATTAATTTTCGGTATAAACGGACGTGCTAGAATTATCAAAATATTTTAGTCGTATGTCCCCGTACTGCCTTTAAAATATTGCATTTAAAAATTTTTTAAAGCCTACTTTTGCGAGAAATTGATCTCCTATTGGCAAAATTATATTTTCATAATATACTATGCTATATATATATATATAATATATATATATATATATATATATATATATATATATATATATATATATATATATATATATATATATATATATATATATATATATATATATATATATATATATATATATATATATATATATATATATATATATATATACCAGGTGATGCATGGCCAGACTGTCCATAGGAAATCCCATGTAAATTTGAGACTATTTTGAAGACGTTGATAAGATTAGCTCACATACTAAATTTCGTTTTTTTTTTTTGATAAGGCAATTAAAAGGTATTTAAGAAAAACCATTTGTTAAATCGTTGCATACCTGCGCATACCTTAATGAATCCACCAGTAATAAATAAAATGTCTTGTCAACTTTTTAATTCACGTTTTACTTTGTATCAGTTATTTCAACATGTTTTATAGTATTGAAGAGATATAATGGTTGTAATCATTTATTAAATACAAGTGATTACATTGAACTACATAATGAGATTTTTACATATTTGAACAATTTATAGGAAGGTGAAAAACACACTTAAAAACTGTCTAAAAATACGTTTTAACACAACACATTGAAACTAAAAGCTAATGTTTTTTAATTAGATGCTCAAACAGACCTCCGTTTACTGCTAAGCAATATCCTAAACGGTTATAAAATTCAGTTCTTACATTATGAAGTTAAAATGCCGATAGTCGATCGTACGCCGCTGAATTTGAAATTTTTAATTCTTCTAAATTTTGATAACTCAAATTTGTATAAATAACATTTTTGATATGACCCCATAGGAAGAAGTCGTTCGGCGAAAGATCAGGAGACCTAACTGGCCAATTTATGGTGTAATTTGTTTCTATAGTGAGTCCATTAAAAACATTTTAAACATATTCCCTTACTTCTCGTGAATTGTGTGCAGGACAACCATCCATTTGAAACAAAATGTCTTGATTGTCAGGTGCAACTTCTTTCAATGCCGGCCCCACTTGATTTTGTAATAGTTTAAAAAAGCTTTTGTTCCCAAATTGTAATTCAAGAAAAAAGCTCCAATAATCCGATGTCCAAATATACCCGCCCAAATCTGTGTTCATTTTCTTTGCTCCAGTATCTAATGTTTTGAACGTTTGGTTCATTGTTTAATGTGAAGGTACATTCGTCACTCAAACAAATATTGCGTAAGAAGTCCCTATTGTTATTTGCCATTTTCATAACTTTAAAACAAAAATCTGCTCTTTGGATCTCATCGCCTTCCCTTTGTTCCTGATGTCTTTGATATTTGTACGGATGATATTTATATTTCTTTAATTTGCATAGTACTGTGCTGTAATCCTTTCCTACAACGTTGCCAAGAAGCCTGGTGCTAATTCCTTTATTTTCTTCTACATGAAGTAAAACATCTAAATCGGCATTATTATCTTGAGCTCTTCCATCGAGTACATTATTATTTCGCTCTAAGCAGTTGCATTTATTAATAACAGTACCTTTTGTCTTAAACTTATGAACGATATTTTAAACTGTTGTCTTACTTGGAATATGTCTGTCAGGAAAAAACGTAGAGAACACGTCGGATACTCTTCGATTAGTATTCTCCATGTAATACCATTTAATCATTGTTATTTTCTCTTCAATACTGTAAACATTTTGAAATAACTAATACAAAGTAACACGTCAATTAAAAAGTTGACAAGACATTTTATTTATTACTGGTGGATTCATTAAGTTATGCAGCAGGTATGCAACGATTTTACAAATAGTTTTTCTTAAATAACTTTTAATTACCTTATCAGAAAAAAAAATAGAATATGAGCTAATCTTATCAACGTCTTTAAAATAGTCTAATACAATTTTGTTGTAAATTCAATAGAGGAGCCAATATTTCAATGTATCAAAATTTACGTGGGATTTCCTATGGCCAGTCTGGCGATGCACCACCCGGTATCTATATATCATGGAAATATTATTATTTTTATTTTACAATGATTAAATTTGAGTTTAGCAAGATGCTACTCTGTCTTAGTACAGGCAAACTGTTACATATTATCTTGATAAAGTTCTTTAGCTCTTTAGCAAAATCCCCAAATTCTAATCCTCTTGGTAATTTTGCTAAGGATTATATGAAAACCAATGTTCAGAGGACAAACCCAAATGTTTTAAAGGAATTTAACAACAAACTCCCAAAACCCGATAAATTTAATTCCAGAAATAGCATATGATATTATAAATAAACGTTTATTTTAATTTAGGTTTTTGCAATTTTAACCATAAACAAAATGTTACGAAACTATTTTAATATTAACGGGCTCACTGTGTTATCAAAATACTAAAATAAATATTATTTTAAAGCCCTTTTATCGTCTTTTTTATAAGCTAGTATAAAAATATTAATAAATAAAGGTACTTTCCAAGAAAAAAGTCATAATTAAAATTTATGAAAAAATGAAACTAAAATTTGAAATAAAAAAAAAGTTACTGCTTGCGGATATGACATTATTCCGATATAATTTTGTACTCTATAATAATTACCAGAAATGTAACACATTTATTTCAGCTTTTTAATGACCTAAATGCGATAGCAACATAAACAAAACTTCCCTAAATGTTTTTTTTTTTAATGTTTATATCTTGTATTTCTGCTCCTATATTTTAATTTAAATTTAATTCTTTTCTTTGGTAAATACCCAAAATTTTAAAATTACCAAGATACGGAAATTCTGATTTACATACTAAGTTAGTTTTCATTTGCAGGTATCGACCAGGAAGCTCTGGAAACTCAGCCGAAACGACATTCTTTAAGACTGAAAGGAGAATGAGCATTTCAATGAGAGGAAATAATGCCAGTTATTAAAGATTTCGCAGTTAAATTCTAAGTTTACTTTATATTGTCAGATCTATAAATTAAGTTTTAAAAAAGAGGATATTAAAACTGATTTAAAGAGTCTAATATTTATTCTTAATTAAAATAGGATTTTTATACGAATATCCAAGTGTTTTTACCAAATTATAGGGAAACATTTTTCAGAGGTATTATTTTAAACTCTTAGAATAAGAAGTCTTCGATTTTTTTCTAATAAGTAAAAAATTATTTAAATGTTGAAATGTAACATTATTGCTAATGTTGTGTTTATGTGATCCCATTTTATTATATATTTTCTTAACACTTGGAAAAAAATAAAGGTTTTAATACAAAATAATAAAAGAAGAAAAATATATTGATAACATAGGTACACAAAAAAATAGTGTGTGCTGAGTGTCGAACTAAGATTTTCTTGCGTATTTTTTCCGCAAAACACGAACCAAAAGTCAAAATTGGGGGTGAAATAGCAAAAATCGAGAAAACCCAAAAAAACCGACACGGTACATTTATCGGCAGAAACCTGCCACCACGGAATGTTTGGACCACGACTGTATAAACAATAAGAGATACAAACAATTTCATTAAACGAAAAAAGAGCTTTTTAAATTGTCTATAAAAAAGTTTTAAAAAATTTTTGGTAAAATAAATTATAAAGGTGATATAAACGAAAATGTAATTTTAACAAAAAGGTTCAGTCCAAAATAGGGATTTTTTTTATTTATGTGATTTTTGTTTTTTTTTTTTATTAATTAATCTATTTATTTAAATCCCAAATTACTTAAAATTTTCAGAAAAAAAAAATAAATAAATTTTTTTTCAGAGGTATACCTTCAAAAAAACCTAAAAATTCGGTTTTTTAATTATATCTCGAAGAATATTGCATTGAGGCAAAAAGGTTATATTACTTAAATTAAAGGTCTTGTAAAAATACATAGTTTGTGTCATGTAAAGTTTTTTTCGCCCTTTATAGTTTTTAGAATATTGACGTTTTAAATTTAAAAAAAAATGGTTAATATCTAAAATTACGCCTTTTCTTGATTATTTGCTGTTTGACCCCCAATTCTGACTGAACAGATTCGTGTTCAGCGAAAAAAAAATACTCCAGAAAATTCCAGTCCGACAACCAGCACACATCACTTTTTTTGTGGACCTGTGTAATTTATCTATAAACAATTCAGGTCCTTATGTGAATAAATATTTTATAAAATTTTAATTCCACAATAAATACCTGCACACCTACTTCTTAGGAAAGGTTATGTTGTGTCGAGCTTTAAAATCAACTTATTAGAGTAGTTAATTACCATCCCAAGATTCCGAGCTTTCATTTGGTAAGCATTTTATTAAAATACCTAAATCCATAATTATGTGTTAATCTTATAAATAAAAGTTCAAAATGTCTAAAAATAAGTTTTAGTCACTAGCACACAGTTTAAATTAAAAAGGTTTTTAAGATGAACTTGAACATGGCGTTTAAAAAGTAAAATAGTAGTAATATTACTAGCTACGGCTAACAGTTTTCAAATATTGATTTGGATATTAGTGTATTATCAAAAGTAATATTTATTAATAGATTATACACAAGTAGTTAAATAAAACCGCTTTGAGGAATCTTAATTTAAAGCGTACCGGTAAAACAAAATGACCTTCGGGTCATATTTTTTTAAATAATGCAAAACCAGGTTTACTTTCTGAGAATTTTATAGGGTAAATATAGCTTATATAATTAAGTATTGAAAACATATTTTGACTTTCGAGCATTTAAAAAAAATCGGTAAATTGTAAAAATGCCATTTTTTGACATACTTCAAATTAGTAATACATGTATTGGGTTCACCAAACTGAAGGTGGCAAAAAGGAGGATTTAAAACTTTTTAGGACTTTGTTAAAAAAATAAACATGCATGTATAATTATAACTTTTTTGGTTGTTATTATGAAAAAAAAACAAAAAAAATATTTTTGAAAATAAGCTGTTTCATATTTTGGTCTTAGTTTTTTAATTATTACTAGATATTTATAATTACTTTTTTGTTTAATTTAACTAAAGAGGTATTTTAATAAAATAATATTTTAGTTTCCTTCATTAATTATTAAATGCTTCTCGTCTTTGGATGCAATTCAAAATTGTTTTAGGATTAGGCAGCAGTTAATTTCACGCCCTAAAAAATAAATAAAAATAATTTAACTTTTGTTCAAACCCAAATAAGCAAAAAAAATAGGCTTAGACTACTTAAGAAACTTTGCTAAAGCTTAAACAGATCTTTAAAAAGGCAAAAAGCACGTAAAAAAATATTTTCAATTTTAGAAAGTTCTTAGTAAGTTAAATTTTCCAATTTTATAAATAACGTTACTATGACATCCATTTCTAATAACACATTTTTTAATGTGCGATATAGAACGATAGATACTAACAGGGTAAGTTAAAAAATAGATTACCGTCTAAATATTTAAATAGACACTTTTAAATACGTTTGTCTTTTAATAACATCAATAAGCTCTTACATTGGTCTTTTTTCAATTAAAAATGTTGGTTTCAAATGAAAATCATTTTGAATTTTAAGGCGTTAATCACAAAACGATTGTATTTTATTAAAATAAATAGTTAGTGCGATATAGGACAATAGATATTAACGGGGTAAATTAAAAAATAACCTTTTAAATATTTAAATAGACACTTTTAAATACGTTTGCCTTTTAATAATATCGATAAACTGCTACATTGGTCTTTTTTAAATAAAAATAAAACTTTAGCTTTAAATGAAAATTATTTTGAACCTTAAGACGTGAATAACAAAACGTTTATATTTTACTAAAATAATTAGTTAGTAATGCACATGTATAATTACCCAACTAAAATCCCTTTTTATGTTTACATATATTTTTTAATTTTTCAACTACAAATAACTTCTTTATTACCCTAAAAATCGCGTATTCAAAAAAATAAAAAAACAATTGATGCTGATTTAACGAAACTAACTATACAAGTAGATTTTTTTTCAAAATTTATTTGGATTTTGGCATAATAAAAACTAAAGCATATACGCAAATGTATTATTTTAAATTTATTTTAATATCCTAAAACATGAAAGAACCTTAAATACGCCAGGAGCTTCGTTAATTACACAGCCACACAGAAAAGGAAAAGTGTAATAAAGCTATAACAAAATCTTTCTAACCTTAAAGAACAGATCTAAACTGTAAAAAATTCAAGAAAAAATACCGCCAAAAATACAGAAATTTATGTTTTTGATTTTCAGATGTATTTTTGTTTAAAAAAGACCATGAAAAATACAAAACTATTCTTAGAATTATTATGTCACGTAATATTTTTTTATTATACTTACCTGAAAATACTACATTTTTAACTGTGTATAAAATACAGTAAATATTTCATTTTCAGAACAGCACACGGAATTTTTTTCCGATCCCTCTTTCCGTGCGCTTATACAAAAATCCATCCATGGAAACTGTTCATAACAACGATTTATTTATTAATGACATATTTTATTTTCTGTCAATGAAATTTATGCCATTTTCAAAAATGAATTCAGATTTGGAAGAAAATCCGGATATTCCCGATATTATATTACAACAAGCGGCAGAAGTGAGTGCAGATTTATTACCAGCGAAATCCAGATTGAGATATGAACATGAATATCACATTTTTACCGAATGGCGGACTCAGAAAAGAATTAAAATTGTGAGTGACGATATTCTCTTAGTTTATTTTTCTGAAAAAGCCAAATCTATGAAATCATCCACCTTATGGAGTCGATTCTCCTTATTAAATAGTTGTTTGGTAATAAAAGAAAATACTCACAACCAATATCCCAAAACTATCGCTTTTTTGAAACGACAAGCTGTAGGATATGTACCAAAGAAATCCAAGGTTCTTACATCGGAACAAGTAACCAAATTTTTATGTGAAGCTTCAGATGGACAATATCTACTAGCCAAAGTAATTTTTCCTTGTCGTATTCTTACGAGATGGAAAAACTCACAGGTCAAGAAGTTTTACCATTACCAATGAAAATTGCAAATTCAATCCCTGTACACTTTACCGTAAATACACAGATCTCCGCCCTAAAAATATGGAGAGTAGAAGATTATTTCTTGCTTACCGAAACCAAAGATGTAACGCTCAACATGTTGGGTGCCATACTATCAGTGGTATTCCAAAACTTGTTAAAATACTTAAAACTAAAAAATCACGAAGAATATACCGGACAAGGGCTAAGGCGTTCTTCGGCTACCATGTTGGTAGAAAGCGGCGGTGATTTGCTCACTTTGAAAAGACACGGAGGATGGCTTTCTTCCAATGTAGCAGAAGGATATATAGAGGAGTCCACACAAAGAAAAATTAAAGTATTCCAAAAGTTGTTTAGGCCTTGTAATTTGGAAACTACAAAATCTGTAACAGTCAATCAAGGGAACCAAAACATACACGAACACTCCGCTTCAACATCTTTAGTTCAACAAAAAGAAATACAAGAGGGATTGAGCTTCAACAATAATACGAATTGTACAATAAATATAACCATTAATCATAACCGTTCCGTCCAATTTTATATATATATATATATATATATATATATATATATATATATATATATATATATATATATATATATATATATATATATATATATATATATATATATATATATATATATTATATATATATATATATATATATATATATATATATATATATATATATATATATATATATATATATATATATATATATATATATATATATATATATATATATATATATATATATATATATATATATATATATATATATATATATATATATATATATATATATATATATATATATATATATATATATATATATATATATATATATATATATATATATATATATATTTAATATTTTATTATATTTATTTAATTTTTTTACTGATTTAATTACATTTGCAATTTTTTTAAATATTTTTTTGCGATGTTTTTTGTTTATGTTGTTTTCAGGTACCTAAGTATAATAAAAATATCGTTCATTACACGTCCAGAAATGGATTTTTCCGTTCTTGCATGACTTCCCGTGTTCGGTTGCGCCTCACACAATTTGTCACGCGCGCACGTATAAATCGTCATTTCCGTACCGGTAATGAAATATACTATTCCTCACTTTTAAATAAACATTAACTCTCATCATTCTCCAAAAACCTGCTTAAGCCTGATTTTGTGTACAGAGGTTTTGGAACCCGCTGATCACGAATTCGGGATTAAATTTGCAAGATTTAAAAAGGTGGATTTAAAAAAGGCACACAAGATATTCAAAAATCAAATATAATTTTTTAAAATTAAAATATGATTTTTTGAAATTCGTCCGTCGTATTAGATCTGCCCTTTAAATTTTACAAAGTTGACCCAAATTCGTTATCAGCGATCCTTCCCCTTTGTACCGAATCTGGCCAAAAATCGGAAGAGTTTCTAATATTTGGTCCGATAAATTGGACGTGCATCTTGCATTTTGCGGATCTAATTTATAAACAGCGACTCCCAAAACTTCTGTAGTAAGTATGGCGTAAATCGGTTGATTTTTTGAATTTTTATGATTTTTAACGTTTATTTTGAAGTTAGAAAAAAAGTATTTTGACATAATTATTCTGAGGGTGGGTTGCTATTTTTTATGGTCTTTTTTAAATAAATATGCATTGGGTAATTAAAATACAAGTTTTTTTGTATTTTTGCTAATATTTTTTAGGGAATTTATGATATTTAAGATCTACCCTAATTTTGATATCATATTCGGGTTGGCGAAAAAAAAAATACAGACCACGTTTATCTTGTCTACAATGGCTGCTCTTGAAGATTTAAACTTTTTTATTTAAAAACTTAGACATAGGACCCACATCAAATATATATCAGTTACTACTGGCTTCAAGGAGATCACTTAAATAAAGAAAATTTTTATTTTGTAATGTGCGAAAAAAAAAAGATTTTTTTGTAGTTAATTTATTTTTTGTTAATTTGGTCAAAATTTATCGTTAAATTAAATTTCAAATTTTAAAAATTTTAGCATTTTTCTTGAAATTAGAGGCATTGGAAATATTTGCATAAAAAATTGTTGATTAAAAAAAATCAAATCTCTATGATTTTTACAAAAACCAAGTAATTTTGCGAAATAAGGGATTTGATGACAAAATTTGATTAAATTCACTAAAAAATACAAGTTCGCTTTTGACGTCCAATTTATAAATATTTTAGTTATATTACAAAAAAATATTGCTAATAATTTTAATTTGCATCTACTAAACAAATAAGGGCGTAAACTTTAAATCTTTTTAAATTAAAATATTTTATTCGGGGCTTTGCATTTAAATAATGACTAATGACATAACAAACAAACCCTCATATTCTGCTCGGCACAGATTTAATATCGTCCTTTGCAGTAATCTATAGCACTCACCGTATTAATTGCAAAATGGTAATATAGGCATATCGCTATAATAATAAAAGGATTATATTTATATATTTGTGACACTGTTATAATTTTTTTTAAACTTTTTTTAAATTATTTTTCCTTATTATTAATTAACTATAACTCAAAATTTTTAAAAGAAGGGGTTGAACTTATCTAGTAAAAAAACATCGTAATACTATCAATATTTTGATCATCTGGTAATCATCATTTTCTTAGTGATATTATGGGAGAATTTTATTTTTTTTAGTTAAGAATGTCCCCTAATATCAAAATTTAAAATTTACCACTTATTTTGGCAAAAAAATATACCATCGATTTTACAAAAAGATTACTTTCTTTATAATAAAATTTATTAGGCAGTAAAATTAGTTTATTTACAACCATAAATGTTATATTGACATTACTAACTTTAATAAAGGTTTCTAAGTGTCACATTACTTATATCTACATTTTTACAACATTAAAAAAAAAATAAAATATCTAATTTTATATTAACGTTGTGGTTGTCAATAAAATGGTATACAAACCTCAGAGGGAACTTCTCAATAATGTCTGGAGATTAAAGTTAATCTCGACTTTTCGCATCTCGGTTAACTAACTAATGTCTCGACAGTAATGAAACACTTTCCTCACCGGTATGTAATATTAATAATTATTATTAAGAAACAAGTTTGTTAACCAAACTTATTTATGATCCAAAATAGGCCCCAAAATCAAATTTAAATTTTAATTATAACTATAACTGTGAATTCTGCTGTTATTTTAATATTTTTTTATTAATCTTAGGCTAGAAGCAGGACCTTATAGGTTAAGGTTTAGCATACGGCACTCTATATTTATGTCTCTGCATATATTATTTATCGATAAATATTTCTGCCGATAGTGTCAGTAAGGCCTATTCAAAACGCCAATATTATAACGTATGGTCTAGCTACTCTGCTTAATCAGTCAGTTGGATCTTCTATTTCTAACCGTTACCTTTATTTCTACATTTACCTGTTGTATTACCAATACTTTGCATCTGTTTCTTTCTTTTCTGCCTTATTTTGTATAGAATTTTGCATACCCTTTAAAACGTTTCATTATCTGAGACTCTGTTTGGCCTAGTATTTTTGTTTTTTATTCATTTTACTTATAGGCACATTCTTAAATTAAACATTTTTTTGCTCGTTTATTAAAGAAAATTTGAATATTTTTCGTGGTTGTTTATTTTAATAATAGTTAGTCCTATTTACAACATACATTGTCAGGTCTTTAAAGTTATTTACTATTAGCACTGATTTATTAAACAAAGTAGTATAAACATCTTAAAAAACATGTAATGCCTACAAGTAGCTATTTAACTGCAAGTATGTATATATTACACACCTTTTAACTTTATTATTTATTTAAAACGTATTTAAGAAAACCCAAATCCACAGTGCACTAAGATTTTAAAAGGAAAATTGTAGCCAATAAAGTTTTTTTTTATTTTACTCAATGATAAGTATGAAATTCCCAAGCAATAAGTTCATATTAAAATACCAAAGTTCAATAAAAAAATACAACACAAAAAATAATATCATGGCGCCGTTACTTGAAAAAAAAATGCCGGTATTTAAAAAAACAGTGCTGCTATTTAAAAATGCAGTGCCGTTATTTGACAAAACAGAGACGTTATTAAGAAAAAACAGTACCGTTATTTGAAAAACACTACCGTTATCTGAATAAACAGTGCCGATATTTAGAAAAACATTGCTGATATTTAAAAAAGTAGTTCAGTTATTCAAAAATACAGGGCCGTTATTTTAAAAATGCCTGTTTTTAACTGTGTATAAAACTAGTTAAAGTAAACAACGTTTTTAAATTGATTTTTTTTTATCCAAAAATAACAAAGATACGTAAATTTATTTAAAAGTATGTCTAGTGCGGGCCTGGGCATAAAAAGATAGTTTATTTCTTATTTACGTTTGTTTTTTGTCTTGTTAGTCACGCATTATGACATAGTCGCATTGCTTTTGCCGGACGAGGCGAGGGTTAATTTTAATTTTAAAACATTGTTAAATCGCGAAAATGAAACAATTCAAAAACAATGGATACGTGGATATGTTCCTGATTTATGGAAAGTATCGTCAATCTTTCAGACTTTACGCGGGACAGTTTCCCTTGCGGACTCATTCTGTACCAAGTACTCGAGTGATTCCAAATCAGGTCGGTTTAAGTAAAAAAAGTGTGGACAACATTGCGGAAAAATCGCGTTCAACGTGTCCAAGCAATACAGCCCGAAGACTTCTTGGGCGGTGGCAACCAAGGAAGTTTAAAGGTGTATGGAAGCCCAATACTGTAGAACAAAATTGTCCAGCCGTGCAGGGCAGCGGGAATCGGGGGGTCGGCAATGCGGAGTTTGCGCAATGAGTAGTGGGTCAGGGCCAGACTTCCATAATTCTTTGTTACTATCTATAAAGTTAACATCACCATATGTCAAATTTAAACATTCACTGTTTTTTTTTGCACAAAATTGTTGGTTATTCAACGATATCACTGTGAATATTTAAAATTATTGTGTAATATTGGATTTTATATCATTTTATATAATATGGAAAGAATACTTTACAGCCCTCTATTTAAATGGTTGATATTTTCGGGAGTTTTGTATTTTTACCAAAATCTTTGTAAATAAATAAAACACGATTTTTTAAAATAAATTTTAAACTAAATTATTAAATGAAATAAAAGTACCTAAATGTAAACCTTATTTCTTTTTATAATCCACAGAAACACACAAACATTGTGGTAATCATCTAAAAGATAGTTAAGATTGCCTTACTTTCCCACTGCTATTTCCTATGAATATTTTATTTTCTATTATTCATAATTGATATAGGTATTATTATTTATTCGGTTACCTAACGTTACGTCTCATAAGAAACACCTAATTTAAATATAAGAAATACTTACCTAAAGTAAAAAATGCCGGGTATGTTACCCTTGGATTTGCAAGACAAAACCATACAACCTCCAGTCATTTTGTTACGATATTAAGTAACAAACAATAAACACAAAATTATAGTCACAATTAAATAAACACTAATCACTAAAATAAAAATGTTTTTATCAATCCAAAAAACTCCTGCACAAACCACAACGAATACGGCGATTGATGAGACGACGACGCCAACGGTTGGTGGATGGTACAGCGCGGTTATCATAAGCGCCGCGTGCGCCGATGCATTAAAAAAGGTATTCCGGCTCTCATAAAAGTATAATGTGTTGCCTAACTGCACATTGATTTATTAGTGTGTAAGTGGGCAACACATTAAATTATTTCATGGAATTTTGTTATTGCGCAGAATCGGCAAGGCCAAGTCTGACAGTTATTTTTATACTGGGCTGGACATTTTTTGATCGAATGGGCCATAGCATTGGGCTTCCATACACGTTTAAAACTTCCTTGGTGGCAACTAACTTAAGTCAGGATCGTATTTAACACATTAAATGAATGTTAGTTCCTTAGTTTTTAGTATTTCAAAAAAAGTTATTAAAAAAAGTTGTTTATTTTAATGAGTTCTATAAACAGTTAAAAAAAAAGCGTTAACTTAGAACACCCTGTATAAATCAAAGTATTAGAAAATTAAAAAAATCAATTTTTTTAACCGTCTTGTTAAAATTTTTAAAATTAAATATATAGTAGCCCCGAGCTGCCTTATATTAGTCAGGGGCCAGGAGGAGTACCAGCTACGTTCTAATTGTCTATTGAATCATTATAAATTGAATTCCAAAATAATTATACTTTTTTTAATACAAAAAGCTTATTAGCTATAAATTAAAATATTTTATTACTGTCGCTTGCAACTTAACAAAGCACAGATGCATTTTCGTATATCACGAAAAGTAGAGCTAGGAAAATATATATTTTTTTTTAAATTAATTTTTATTAATAGCCTTACTTAAAATAATAAAGAAAATTAATAATTTTTTATTACAAGAAATTTCTCTCAGTAATAATCTCTTACATTCCACTAGAACTCTAAAAATTAGTATAAGGAATTTGTAAGAAGACAAAAACAAAAAGCTTCTTTTATTGCTGGACCAATTTCTCGTTTAAATCTCTTGTATAAGCTGCATGATATTGGAGAAATGTTCATTGTACCAAGAAATTTATTTAATGCCAAAACCTGAATAAACAGCCCTTTTAAATCAATATTATTTTATTAATTAAAAAAAAGTAATTAACTACAGCTAAGTCACGAACATAGTCTTTTTTGATGTACTTACGTATATTATTTTAAAACTTTCCTAGAACTGCTTTACTGTTGACATTGAAATGCTTAACCTTACTTTTTGTTTTATGAATTTTACCCAATGGTACTATATTCTTGATATTACATTCGTTACAATTACCATTTAAAATTAAATGGAGGCCCTTTCGTTGTTTATAAGTTATAATTTCAAGGGAAAGAACTTTTTCACACAAGCAACATATTAAGTTTTTTCCCAACTCTGGGGTATCCAAGGTGCGCCGGTCACGGTACAGGTTATTTTCCAAGTTCCTTTTTATATTTTTTCGCACTAGTCATCGCCAAATATGCCTCTTAACGTTTTTTCAAGACTTTCGGATTAATCTGCCTTTTTCTCTCAATTGTTCTTCATCATAGGATATTTTAATATTTATATTTAATTTACTCCTGATTGTTTAAAATGTCAATACATTAATACTGTTGGTGTTCAAACTCACGCACTACACACATGACTTTACATATACACACTCACTATAGTCCATTCCGTATAAATATTTGCGACGCGCCAGTTTGATTTTACTTCAAATAATAACTGTCTGAGATATAAAAGTTTACATGAGTAGGGAGAATGTGAGAGTTCTGCGCCCTCCGTCCTCCGGAGGAGCTTATTATCTTAAAATCTCTGACGTCATTGAATATTTAGGAATCTTGTGTGACGCATTATTTAGGGCGTGGCCAATACTATCTGTCAAATGTCACATGTCAAATGTCAAATGGCATCTGTCACCTGTCATATGTCAAAAACCACGTGACTTGGAAAATGGCCGTTATGCGTAGGATACTTGTGCTAAGACCTAATATTGATTTGCGCAAACTCGGAAATTTTAGGTTATGTCGTTCGGGCGCTATCGACTAAAATCGTTATTTAACCCTGATGATGAGTCTAAGACGCGCGGTTTACATTTTTTAAAATTAGCGAAACGTCATACCTATCGAATAGCGAAAACCGCATAGCGCCATCTTTAGCCATAAAGACGCTACAGCTGTTTAAAAAACGTCAAAATTGATCAATTAGCGATTAGGACGGTAACCCTATAGTAAATTGACCATTGCGGC